>JALIGW010000040.1:2234300-2401800 GCA_023053685.1 Diadophis punctatus similis
GCGAAGAAGGACTTTGATGGTTTGCAGCTGTTGAAAGGAAGCATCTTTTGAGGCTGGAAAATGTGGCTGTCATATTTCCTTGGTAGAAGAGTGATTTATTCCCTGACAGCTCCTCTATTGCTTAATCAAGACTATCAATGTTACTGTTGGCCTCGTGGTGCAAACCGGACAGAAATCACGACCAGATGAGCTAATCCTATTTTATTGTCAGGCTACATTGACTGAATCAATCAATCAGAAAAGATCTGGAAGGGATATTGGAGGTCTTCTAGTCCAACTCCCTGCTCAAGCAGGAGACCCATTTCAGACAAATGGTTGTCCAGTGTCTTCTTAAAGATCTCCAGTGATGGACCCCACAACTTCTGGAGGCAAGCTGTTCCCCTACTTAATTGTTCTCACTCTTAGGAAATTTCTCCTTAGTTTTAGGTTACTTCTTTCATCCATTGTTTCTTGAATTGCCTTCTGGTCAGGGGTGGGTTCTAACTTACCTCGCCGCCGGTTCGCTTCCTCCCGCACCGCGTGGCTGCGCGCGCATTGTGCGGCACATGGCCGTGCACGCATGTGCAGTGCCAAAAACTCGGCTTCTGCGAGTGCGCAAAGAAAAAACAAGCAAAAAAAATATTTAAAAGCCAAAAACAAGATGGCGGCACATGCGCAGTGCCGAAAACTCGGCTTCTGTGTATGCGCAGAAACAAAAACCAGAAAATAATCCCCCCCCCCAAAAAATCCCCCCGAAAAAAAATCCAAAAAAAAGATGGCGCCGTCCATCGTGACGTCACCACTGCTTTACTACCGGTTCTATAGAACCCACCTCTGCTTGTGGTGCTTTGGAAAATAAGTTGACCCCCTCTTCTTTGTGGCAGCAGCCCCTCAATTACTGGAATACTGCTATCATGTCACCCCTAAATCTGAAAGTACAATTCTCTCCCCCCCTCCAATTCTTTTACAGCTTGAGAAACTAGGGAGGGTTTCTTCTGGGTTTCTTGCTTCACCTGTTGCCCATCTGCGGGCTAAGTTGCTTCTTATCTGATGCTTCCTTGGCAGCATCCCTCTCTCAAGGTCTTTCCCACATACCATTACAGTTACTTAGTTTTATTTATTCAGCCTGGCTTGATTCCCTCCTAAGGCTTCATATACGTTGCAAATGCATAATCTGCTTATGTGGCCCTTCTCCAAAGCATCAAATTTGAGAGTGCTAGACTAATTTCCCCTCCCTGGACCCTTTCCAGTGTGATGGGATCACCCCTCCCACGATTCCCACCTAGATCACATCTAGAAGAGAACAAGGCTGTAAAAAGCTTGGGATTTAGATGGGGAGCAAGGGATGATTATGAAAGGAGCAGTGTTAAAAACCCATCATGGAAGCTTTTTGAACTTGTGAATTTAAACACCGTTGTTAATTTCCTTCGAGAAATGCAGAGAAATACTTTTCTTCACCATTTGGGAGTATTACAGTAGGGGGCAGTATTTATTTACTGTATTTGTTTGTTTGATTGATTGATTGATTTACATAGCCAATATCAATTATTTAGATCAGGGTTTCTCAACCTTGGCAATTTTAAGATGGGTGGACTTCAAGTCACAGAGTAATTGTGTGGCCCAGTCAGGGGTGAAATTCAGCAGGTTCTGACAGGTTCTGGAGAACTGGTAGCGAAAATTTTGAGTAGTTCAGAGAACTGGCAAATACCACCTCTGGCTGGCCCCAGAGTGGGATGGAAATGGGCTAATGGGGATTTTGCAATACCCTTCCCCCTGCAGTGGGGTGGGAATGGAGATTTTGCAGTATCCTTCCCCTGCCATGCCCACCAAGCTATGCCCACAGAACCGGTAGGGAAAAATTTTGAATTTCACCCCTGGGCCCAGTTCCAAATGGGTTAAGGACCCCTGCATTATGACACCAAGATCCCTCTCACAGTTACAACAGTTGTTCCGGGTACTGTCTATTTCTGAGCATTTGGTTTTTCTTGCCTAAGTGCAAGGACCTCACTTTTCTCATCACTGAATTGCATTGTGTTGGATAGTGGCCAAAGCTCAACTCTGTCAAGATCCTTATGAATCTTGAATGAATCTGAATCGTGAGTCTGTCTTCCAAGGTGTTAGCAATTCTCCCACGCTTAGTGTCATCCCCAAATTCGATAAATTCCCCTTCTACTCCTTTCTCTTAGATCATGTATGACGATGTTGAAGAGCACTGGGCCCAGTGGTGAAATCCAATTTTTTTTACTATCGGTTCTGTGGCGTGGCTTGGTGGGTGTGGCTTGGTGGGTATGGCAGGGGAAGGATACTGCAAAATCCCCATTTCCACCCCGCTCTGGGGCCAGCCAGAGCAGGCGTGGGTTCTAACTTACCTCGCTGCCAGTTCGCTTCCTCCTGCCCCACATGGCCACACCTCATGGGCGTGTGTATTTCCCCCCAAAAAGCCAAAAACAATATTTCAACGCATGAGCAGTGCCGGAAATTAGGCTTCTGCGCATCCGCAGAAAAAGAAAAACAGGGAATAAATTTAAAAAAAAAAATTCTGAAGAAAAGTTGCCACGGACTGGCACCGACAGAACCAGTTCCGTGACATCATTGTGACATCACCAGTGGATTGCTACCAGTTCGGGCGAACTGGTCCAAACCGGGAGGAGCCCACCTCTGAGACAGAGATGATATTTGCCAGTTCTCCGAACTACTCAAAATTTCCGCTACCGGTTCTCCAGAACCTGTCAGAACCTGCTGGATTTCACCTCTGACTGGGCCCAAGACAGAACTTCATGGTGCCAAGAAACACTGTTGATGACACTAAGCTTAGGAGAATTGCTCACAACTTGGAAGATAGACTCACGATTCAGATTCAGTTCAGTTACATCAAATTTTTGCTCTAATGCAGTGGTTCCCAACGTGGGGCCCATGCCCCAGAGGGGGACAATTTGATTTTTAATGGGGGCAATTGGAATCTTGTTTAAGCCAAGTTAATGGCCTGTGAGTAGGAGTTCACTTTTTGAATAGTAAGAATTATATGTCACGGGGGGTGTGTGTGTGTGAAGGCGGGCATCAGGATTTTAGAGATGCTTAGGTGGGGCATGGCCAAAAAAAGGTTGGGAACCACTGGTCTAATGTAATAATGAGTCTCTTTTTTAAAGAAAAACTTCTACTGTTTCCTCTTATGGAATCTTCCTTTACTCTATCTTGTACAAAGATTAGCAGCATCAAAACTTTGTATTCACCAAATTCTCACATAAAATGCAATCTGGTATCAATCTGCAATTCACACCAACTTGAATGCCACATGATTTTAACTTGTACTAATCGTGACTTACCTGTAAATCCAGGTGGTTTATTGAACAAAGTTTTCTTAAATTCCAGTCTCTAGAGGTGAGGCTTATGGTTAAACCACAGAGTTTTTGTCCTGTGATATTGAGATGAGCCATTTGTTTTTGGCCTATTAATGTTAATCTTTGTGTCCAGTCCGAAACTAACTCCAAACTAATGAAACTAATTACATGTGTTTTTGTGCGTTGTTATGTTTCTGAGTATGCACAACACACATAACCTGATCAGTTACAAATACAGTGGCAAATTTGCACTTGCGTGCAGGGGTGGGTTCAAACTTACCTCGCTGCCGGTTTGGTCCCTCCCGCGCCTTGTGGGCGTGCACCAGTGGTGGGTTCCTACCGGTGCGGTCCACTCTATAGCACCGGTAGCGGTCTGCTGGTGACATCACAGTACCGGTGCAGTCGGTTGCCAGTGCCTGGGCGCCGCCATTTAAAAAAAAATTAAAAAATTTTTTTTTAAATTTTCTTCTGCGCATGCCCAGAAGCTGAGCTTCCGGCATTGCGCATGCACTGCCTTCCTACCCCACAGTGAGTCCAAGCAGGGGAGGATAGCTGAGGGAGCGCGTGAGACGCTGAAAGAACGGGCGGCAGGAGCTATCTCCATTCCCCTCCCTTCAGCAGTCCGAGAAGCCACGAACGCGCGGTGATGATCCTAGGCATTTTCACATGTTTGAGGCTTCTCGAGCTGCTGAGGGGAGGGGGAATGGGTGGCAGGACCTATCTCAGTTCCCCTCCCTTCAGCAGTCTAAGAAGCCACGCCCACCCGGTCACATGGCTGGCAAGCCACACCCACAAAATAAGCGACGCCCACAGAGTGGTAGTAAAAAAATTAGGAACCCGCCCCTGGCGTGCGCGTATAACAAAAAATCCAGGGAAAAAAGCCAAAAAAAGAGATGGCGACCGCATGCACAGTGCCAAAACTTGGCTACTGCACATGCTCAGAAGGAAAAATATAAAAAAAAAATTCAAAAAAATAATAAAAAAAATCGTATTTTTTAAAAAAAGATGGCGGCGCCCATGGACTGGCACTGACCGATCCGGTTCGGTGATGTCACCGTGACGTCACCAGCGGGCTGCTACCGGTTCAGGTGAACCGGTCCAAACCGGGAGGAACCCACCCCTGCTTGCGTGGCAAATTAAATTAGGTTAGAGTTAATTTTGATTAGCTATTTTTAGTGGGGAAAAAGCTTAGCACTTTGTGTGTTCTTAGTTCATTTGTTTATAAACCTAAAAACATCGGTTAATTCAGTTTCTCTGATTGATATGTTTGGTAAATCCAGGCTGTGTTTGTATAGCTGTGCCTGCAGAGGTAGTCTAGCATCAAAAAAGTCAAAATGGCAGTTACCCCAGTGAAATCAATGCTCCACCAGTTGATGTGCATCACCTATTTAAAAAAAGAGAAAAGCTTTAATTGTACCATTGTTTATTTTATTTTATTTTTATTTATTTAGTGCTCTTATATGCCGCCCTACTTCCTGGGGACTCAGGGCGGCATACAACATTAAAAGGGTGTTGTACAACATTATGTTGACTATTTTGACAAAATCCTATCAGCCACCTTATAAATATATATAATTGCATTTTCTCCTCTGTTTGAATGGAGATGTCCAAAGTGGCTGGCAAGGATTCTTAAAGAAATATTCTACAGACTGGCAGTAATTAATATATCACAGGAAAGAAGTGGAAACCGAAAAGCAGAGAGAGTAGAGACAGGCTGACACGGACTGCATTTCAACCATTTCCCTTAATTGGGAATCCTCTGTTAAGGATTGCAAGCCCCATCACTTCTCCTAGGTAGCCTGGTTGAAGAGGATGGGTGAGGTAGTCCAGCATATTTCAAACTTGGCAAGTTTAATATTTGTGGACTTCGACTCGCAGAATTCCACAATCAGCATGGGGAAGTCTGGGAATTGAAGTCCACAAATCTTAAACTTGCCAAGTTTGAAAAAACACTGACGTAATTTTTTATACTTGGAAAGAATCTGGTTAGAGAAAACTCTTCTCTTGGATGCATTTGTTTATTTGTTCAGTTGTATTTTGGTTGTGGGATTGACTTGATTTGACACATTAATAACAATGGAAATGTGATGACTAAGAAATAGTTCATTCAACCGTTGACTCGTTGATCTGGTTTGGCCTGGAATGAATTCTTTTCAAGGATTGCTATTTTACATACACACATAGACACATATACAGACAATGTGATACAGAGGTAGCCCTCAACGTACAACCATTCATTTAGCAACCAAAATTACAATGACACCAAAAGAAGCGACTTATGATTGGTCCTCACACTTATGACGGTCACAGCGGCTCCATGGTCGCATGGCAAAAATTTGGGCAGTTGGCCACTGGCATGTATTTATGACGGCTGCAGTGTCTTTGCAACCTTTCTGACAAGCAAAGTTAATGGGGGGAAGCCGGATTCACTTAACAACCATGGCAAAAAAAAAGATGTAAAATCAGGCGCAACTCACTTAACAACCGCTTTGCTCAGCGATGGAAACCGTGGTTCCAATTGTAGTCATAAGTTGAGGGCTGCCCGTATTTGTGGGTAGAGCAAGAGAGTTGAAACGGACACCAGCCCAATGCAAGAGTTTTGGCCAGTTGCCTTAATCCTTGCATCAGTCTGCCAAGTCCAACTATTGCTAATCTAGAACAAGCCATGGTCTCCCTGCAACTTTTTCTCAAGTTAACAGGAACAGAAGAAGCTAAGCTTAGGGTGGGCAGTGTTCTGGCGATCCTATTAAATTTGGGACAGTCCAACAGCTCTGTACGGAAAGGGTAGTGATGCTGAGTGGGTGGTGCTGCATCTTGCACAAGAAATGTTCTCTACTTCAAAGAAAAGGTGCCTGGGCCATTTGCTTTTTTTAAAAAAGTTTTTTATTTTCCCCCCACAATCTCTATATACACATCCATGGCCATGCATATACCATAAATCATATCAAAACATATATAATTATACATTTCTATCCAATATATCATAAATCAATATCCTAGTTTTACACCTATTTATACTGCTATTTATCAGTCTGTTTTTCCCTCATTTCATAGCACTCCCCTCCCTCTCTCTCTCTCTCTCCTCCTTCTACCTTCTTTCTCCTTCTCTCCCCCTTCCCCCTTCCCTCCTCCCCTTCTCTCCTCCCTTCCCTTTCTACTTCCTCTTTCTCCCTCTTAATCTTCCCCTGAGTGATTCTAATCATAGTTCACCTTATGTTTAACAGACTGATAATATATACTCCTACATCATTTAATTACCGGTGCCCCTTCTAGACTCATATACTTTCTATATCATATCTATACATATAACTTCTTTTTTTCTAGGTATATACTGCTGTTCTAATGCTGCCTCCTCTACAACCTATTTTTGTCACCTGGGCCTATCACATTTTGTTCTTCATTTTCTTCCAAATTTTTTGCTTTTGAATGGCTTCAGCACGGCGGTGTCCATGATGGAAGGAGGCTCCAAAAAATCAAGATTGGTAGCCAAGACCCTCCCATTGAATCCCCATCCTCTTCCTTAAGGGTGTTGAGTGTGCAAGGGGCTTCAATCAAAGCAGACTTTTCTGCCACCCCTCAAGGATTCTCCTGCTTCGGTTCCCAAAGCATCTTCACTCTATGTTCCAGCAAAGCAACAGGAGATTGTCTGCACACACTTTCGGCTTCCAGTTGGCCACCCCTTGGCTAAGCCGGGGAGATCATACCCAGCAGGTGAAGAAGACCAGTGCAGGGGTGGGCTCTAACTTACTTCGCTGCCGGTTCGTACTGTGCTGTGTGGCTGGGCCTCGTGGCCGCGCTGTGTGGCCGGGCCTTGTGGCCGTGCGCGCGCTTCACATGCATGAGCATGTGCAGTGGCAAAAATCCAATTTTTTTTAAAAGCCGAAAACAAGATGGCGACGCATGTGCAGTGCCAGAAACTCGGCTTCTGCACCTGCGCAGAAGAAAAAAAAAACCGGGAAAAAATTTCGATTTTTTAATAAAAAAGATGGCAGCCTCCACGGACCGGCACCGACCAAACTGGTTCCGTGACGTCACCAGCAGGTTGCTACCAGTTCGGGCGAACCGGTCCAAACCGGGAGGAACCCACCTCTGGACCAGCAGTGGGTTGCTCCTGGTTCTGACCAGTTTGCCCGAACCGGTAGCGGTGGTGGTGGGAGGCTCCGCCCACCCGCTTGGGACGTGCGTGAACCGGTGGCAAACTAATTTAGAACCCACCACTGAAGAAGACCCAGCCAGCCTGGTTGGACACCTTAATGTAATGCTGGCTGCGTTGTCCAAACGGGCCGGTTCAGTGAAATGGGGACTTTAGCAATCTGTAGGCAGCTACACCCAGGATCGCGTCGTTCCCCCTTCTATCCCGCTGATCTCTCCTCAGGGCAGGGCTGATGTAATCAGGAGCACGCTCGCCCGCTCGCCTTTGATCTCCAGCTCGGGGCCAGATGTGCAGTGTCGACACACACACACACTCTGCCATGGGGAGACGGCTAATCTCAGGCTGCTCAGCCATGAAGGGAGTGCTCTCTTTGAGAAACAAGATGGATGTGGGGCGTTTTGCATTTAACAAAACCAAGATTGGCTGGTCAGCAGAGGTGACCATGGCTTAGTACTCTCTCAGCTATGGAGGCTTTCGGGTGATTTTGGTCAGACTTTTTCATTCAGCAAAACCTACCTTACAAGGCTGTTGTTTGGAGGGGGGAAACAGGACAGGGAGTGCTATGCATACTGTCTTGAGGTCTTGGAATAATGGCAGAAAGAAATCTAGTAAGATTTTGAGAGCCGGTATAGTTTAGTGGTGAAGGAGTTAGGCTAGCAAAGAGGAGTCCCAGATTCAAATCACCTTCGGTTCATTGGGGTGAGAGTCTCTCTCTCTCTCTCTCTCTCTCTCTCTCTCTCTCTCTCTCTCTCTCTCTCTCTCTCTCTCTCTCTCTCTCTCTCTCTCTCTCTCTCTCTCTCTCTCTCTCCCAAATTTCCCCATTTCTCGACTTATAACAGTTTGTTTAGTGACCGTTTGAACGTACAGCAGCACTGAAAAAAGTGATAAACGTCGAAGCAAGAATCTGTATAGCGTCTCTAAATCTTTGGCTAAAGCTTAACTTCTTTCCGCAAGGTCTTGCTCCGTTAATCCTTCAAGACAAATTCTCTTCATCTGGATTAAGGCTGTCGAGTCCAATCTTGCCAAATTAGGCTTCTGCCCAGCTTCATTACTCGAGATGGACTATGATCTAGCAAGACAAACCTTGCGACAAAGGGTGGAGGACATCGAGAGGCAGGCGGACATAGGGAAAGCTCCACTGTTTCTGGCTCCAGATGCCACTAGATGTGATAGCTGCCATCTTTCTTGGTCAGTTGGAATCGGCAAACCACCGAAAAGCATTTGCACTTGCACAGTGCCATGCGCTTCCAGCGGCCATTTTGTATGGCAAGTATAAAAGAATACCATTCACGGGAATACTTTGCCCCTGCGGCTCAGGAGAGGTGGAGACTGTGGGCCACATGCTCCTCAGATGCTCCTTTTATACGGAGATTAGGAAAAAACATATTCTGCCAATAATTGCAAGGTATCCTGGCTGCTCCGACACTACCTATCTCCAGTGGCTGCTTAAGGATGAACGGGCCATAACTACAGCACAGGTGGCCGGATTCTGCGCAGCAGTAGTGGGGATTCGTCGCCAATATGTGTCTTCTTCACCATAGCGATATACTGTATATACCAACTGTGGGTAACCTTTAAGTGTCTAATCCACCATAGCTAATTTATACGACAAATGTGGCAAACCCTGCTTATTCCTTTCCCTATTAGTATTAAACTGACTATAGGCCTCACAGCTTATGGATTGCAATTTCAGTAGTGTAGACCATGTGTAATGGACAGACTGGATTTTATCATGGATTTGATCTGCTATTTATTATTTTATTTTATAATTTCCAATCGTATATTTACTGAGTGTTTTTGTTTGCTCTAGTCACTGGTCTATGACTGTAATGAATGGAATTGAATTGAATTGAACAGTTTGTTTAGTGACCGTTCGAACGTATCGCAGCACTGAAAAAAAGTGACCCGATGACCGTTTCTCACACTTACAACCGTTGCAGCAGGTGATCCCCTTTTATGACCTTCTGACAAGCCAAGTCCATTGGAAAGCCAGATTCCCTTAACATAAGGTGACCAGACGTCCCGATTTTGGCGGGACAGACCCGCTTTTTCATGATTTGTCCTGCGTCCCGCCCGTCCTCTAAAAAGTCCCGATTTTTTGAAAGAATGCACGACTAGGGCATTCTTTCAAAAAATCGGCCTGAAAGGCAGCAGGCCTCTCAGCTCGGGCCGGCCGTGCGCGGCGTTGGCGGCGGGCGGGCGTCCCGCGTTGTTGACTCCTCCGGCGGCGGCTGGAAGCTGGGGGGAGGGGGAAGGGAGGCTGCTCCTCCTCTCCTTCCCCTGCCCCATCCCTAGCCCCGCCCTCGGAGGTGCCGCTGCTGTTGGGAGGGGTGAGGGACGAGGAGCCGTCGCTGCTTTGAGCTTACGAGCGGCGCAAACAGCCCTTCCTCGTCCCCCTCCCCTTTCTTCCCCCCGTCGCCTCGCTGCCGCCGTTGCCCTGGGGCCGGGTGGGCGACCGGGAGACCGCGGCGCTTGGATGCTTGGAGCAGGTAAGCTGCCGGCTGCCTCCTTTCCCTGTCTCCCGCCTCCCGTTCGTTGCTTGCCAGCCCGGCTGAAGGGGAGGAGGGAGGCGAGGAAAGGCCTCCCGAAGGGGAGGCGGCTCGGGAGCCGGCAGCCCTTCGGGAGCCCGCCTCCCTTTCAGGAGGCCTTTCCTCACCTCCCGCCTCCCCTTCGGCCGGGCTGGCAAGCAACGAACGGGAGGCGGGAGACGGGGAAAGGAGGCAGCCGGCAGCTTACCTGTCGCGAGCTCCAGGCATCCAAGCGCCCTCCCGCTTCCCCCCCCCCACCTCACCTGGACGCCGACATTTGCTGTTTTGCCCTCTGCGCATGTGCAGCGTTCTGCGCATGCGCAGAGGGCAAAACAAATGGCGGCGCCCAGGCGGCCCCCCCCCCGTCCCGCTTAAAAATAAAAAAATCTGGTCACTTTGCCTTAACAACTAGTTCAGGGGTGGGCAAACTATGGCTCTTTGAGGACCTGTGGACTTCAACTCCCAGAATTCCTGAGCTAGCCATGCATACATGGCTGGCTCAGGAATTCTGGGAGTTGAAGTCCACAGGTCCTCAAAGAGCCATAGTTTGCCCACCCCTGAACTAGATTATTAACTTAACAACTGCAGGGATTCACTTAACAACTGTGGCCAGAAAGGTCATAAACTGAGGGGGAAAACACTGCACAATTGTCTCACTTTGCCACAGAAATTTTGGAGCTCAGTTATGCTCAAGAAACACCTGTGTATGAATGAAAGAAAGAAGAAACAAGGAAATGGAAAATAAAGGGTTTGGAAAATAAATAGAGGGTATGTTCTCATCCCTGGTGCCCTGTTAAGAATCCCCCTGGCACAAACGGGGTTCAAAGCGGCTCAAAGCCATGGAAACAGAGTCGACTTCAAGGAGAGAGAGCTTCCAATTTTGCAAACTTTCCTCAAGGATGAACTAAAAAGCATTGCTTCCCAAAGGAAGCATGTAAAAGCCACCTCACTCTACCACACCACTTTGAAGAATCCCGGTTGGAGAATATTTATTTTATGTTGCATGGCCCATATCTTTTTATAAATTAATATTAGGAAAAAAAGCAGGAAGGGGCCAAAGAAAAGACCGAAAAGGAAGAAGAAAAATAAATTAGAAGCTGGAATATTTTATCCGCTATATTCCCTCTCTCGGGAGAAAATGAGTCAGGGCAACCTTCTATCTAAGTAGACTCCAGGAAGTCTAGGGGAGAAAGGGAGAGTGTTTGAAGACTCTGTGAAATATGGCCAAAGTTGAACCACAATGTGTGTGTGTGTGGCGCATGAAAATGTCACACTGTGATCCTACTGCAGATATAAAAATAATGTTGGGATTTAATGACACGTGAGACGTTCTGCAAAAAATATCAACTGCAGAATCTATTAAGTTTCTAGAAATTCAAGAGCAGAGATGTCCGTTGTGCGTGTTTCAAAAATATCAAGATGGCGGCTATGACTGTAAAATGAATACCTCACCCCAGCAGCCCATCTTGACTGTTTTTTTGCTCCTGTTTTGACTCTGGAAAGAGTGCAGAGAAGAGCAACAAAGATGATTAGGAGGCTGGAGGCTACAACGTAGGAAGAACGGTTGCTGGAATTGGACAGCCATTTGTCTGAAATGGTATCGGGTCTCCTGCTTGAGCAGGGGGTTGGACTAGATGACCTCCAACATCCCTTTCAATTTTGTTATTCTGTTATTCTGCCCCTTCTCACACATTGCATGAAACCTACTGTATATTCAGTCCACAGGAGTGCCTCTTCTCTTTCTGTTCCTAGAACAATCGCCCCGTCAGCTGTGCTGTTCTGAGGGATATTGGGCCAAAGTTATCCAGAGAATTCCAGGGGGGTGGGGGACGACTGTGTCTTCAGGAGAGACAAAGACAGATGTACCCAATGTTACTTTCCCACAGTATAAGCTCTCTTGCTTTTCTACCTGCACCAATGGTGAAATTCAAAAATTTCCTCTACAGGTTCTTTGGGCGTGGCTTGGTGGGCGTGGCTCGGGGGTGTCATGTGACTGGGTGGGCATGGCCAACTTGTTTTTACTTTTTAAGCATTTTTTAACTATTGGTTTAAAAATGCTAAAAAAAGTTTTTAAAAAGTTCCGACGATCAGCTGTGACAATCAGCTGTGCCCGCGATCATCGGGATCTTTAAAAAAACTTTTAAAAAACATTTTTACTACCTATTCGCTGGAACTGGTAGTTAAAAATGCTTTTAAAAAATTTAAAAAAGGTTCTGATGATCGCGTGGCGCTGCTGATTGTCACAGCTGATCGTCAGAACCTCTTTTTTTTAACCTTTTTAAAGCATTTTTAACTACCAGTTCCAGCGAACCGGTAGAATTTTTTTACTACCGGTTCGGGTGAACCGGCCCGCACCGGTAGCATTTTACCCCTGACCTGCACATATGTGGGAATAACCTCGGCAGACAGAAGGAAGAGCTGCAGACTAGGCCCAGGCAGATGAGACGCAGTGGAGCCTACAGAAGGAATATGGACGTAGCAAACACCTCAGAAGGCATCCTCCCTAGTTTCTTGAGCTGTAAAAGCCATGGGGCAAAAATGTTCTTTCAGAGTTGCAAGATTCTGCTAACGTAACCTTACAATAAAGTAGAATTAATTAATCTGGGCAGGCCTCCTGTCTGACTGATATTGCATCACAATGCATGCAGGCATGGGCCCCCCTCCACCCCAAGGATGTAGTTCGGGTTGTGAGGCTGCAGCACTGTTCGCTTGTTCTGATGAAAGCCGAGTGGTGGTTTGTAGAAACAGAATTGTAGAGACAGAAGGAGAGAAGGATGGTTATCTTCTAGGCCCGTGATGGCGAATCTATGGCACGTTGTCAGCTGCTCTTCCGGGTTCCATCACACATGCACACAAGCCAACTGCTCTCTTCTGGGTTCCAGTGCGCACATGCGCGCTAGCCAGCAGCTGTCCAGTGCGCATGAGTGTGCCAGAACCTGGAAGAGAGCAGCTGGCCGGTGCGCATGCACGCTGGACCAGCTGTCCTGTGTGCATGCATGCAACAGAACTCGGAAGAGCAGCTGGCTGCTGCGCGCATGCGCACCGGCTAGCTGCTCTCTTCCGGGTTCCGGGCCGGTGCTCCAGCATGCGTGCGTGCTCCAGTTTTGGCACTTGTTGCTGAAAAGGCTAGCCGTCACTGTTCTGGGCAAAGAGGCTGAAATGTTTTTTTTAAGCCCTGGGAAACAAGGCGGTATTCAAATGAGGCCCTCAACCTTTTGAATGCCAGGGACCGATTTTGTGGAGGGCAGTTTTCTGCAGATCGGGGGGGGGGGGCATGGTTTTGTGTGCTGCATGGATCCTGCGCGTGCATGGATGGTTCTTTGCTTGCTTGTGTGGCTTGGTTCCTGGCGGGCGGGGGACCGGTGCCGATCCATGGACCAGGGATTGGGGGGCCCTGTTCTACAGTATAAGAAAGAACAGAGGTAAAGCTCAAGCAGTTTTGCAAGATTCTGGAGAGGCATACTGGCTGGGGAATTCTGGGCGTTGAAGTCCACAGATCTTAAAGTTGCCAAGGTTGAAAAACACTGATCTAAACCCCAAAAATGAAAGTGGAGGTGAACCAGAAGGTTTGCTTAACATTAGAAAGAATGGAAGCAATGTGGGAAGCAAACAATACTATTTAATGCTATAAATTGTGCCAATCAATGAATCAATCCGTAAGAAAACCATGGTATTTAACGCTGGAGCTGATAGCAGACGTGCACAGGGAAGTCCCCTAGCTTTAAAGCAAATTGTAATGTTTAATACATAAAAGAAAGGTGAATACTTAAATGCCTAACCAGGGAGCAATTACATTAATTAAATTTAACTAACCCTAACTTTAATTAACTCAAAATATTATTGCGTTTCAGCACGGTTGAATTTTCAACCTGGCCTCATCTACCACATTTTGAAGAGTTGCCCCTGACACAGTGCTTAAAGCCCTGGACAAATGGGTGCCTTGCCACGTAGGGTCATTCCCTGTGAGGTGATATTGCTCCCCCATCCATGGAAACAGGATGTCTTGGGAGCAGTCACCTTTAAAATAAAAGCAATCCACCTGAGCCACACAGGGACAGTCAAAGCTCCAGATGTGGTCTGGGGGCCATAAAATGCCCAGGTTTGTTCTAGAACAGTGATGGCGAACCTTTTTTTGCTCGGGTGCCAAAAGGGCGTGCGTGCAATAGCGCGCGTGTGTGTGTGCCCATACCCATAATGCAATACCCTTCCCCCCACGCATGCACGCAAAAAAAAACCCCACACTGCCCCCCTGCACATGTGCGCAGGCCTCACTGAAGCCTCCGGACTTCCGGTAGGCCCGTTGGACCGTTTTTTGCCCTCCCCAGGCTTCAGGAAAGCCTCTGGAGCCTGTGGATGGTGAAAAACGGGCCCAATGGGCCGAACTTCCGGTAGGACCATTGGGTCCGTTTTTCACCATCCACAGGCTCCAAAGGCTTTCCTGAAGCCTGGGGAGGGCAAAAATGGCCTCCCCCACCCTCCGGAAGGCCGAAAATCAGCTGGCCAGCACACAGATGCACGCCTCACGTGCCCTCAGATATGGCTCCGCGTGCCACCTGTGGCACGCGTGCCATAGGTTCACCATCACGGTTCTAGAACATTGTTTCTTCCACCTTGGAAAGTTGGGTGGAAGTCTAGAATAGACTTGAAGTCCAGCCATCTTAAATTTGCCAAAGTGGAGAAACACTACTCTGGATTGGCTGAGGAATTCTGGGAATTAAAGTCCACCCGTCTTAAACTTGCCAAAGTGGAGACACACTGTTCTAGAACCTAGTTAGAAGAACTGGCTTCTCGCAGCATCCCTTGTGATCTTTTAAATTTCCCCTGAACCTGGGGAAATGACCCATCTCTGAAGTAAGACTAAATCCGGTTTGTTTATTTTGGGTAATTAATAAATTGTGGGACCCTGGGCTCTAGCCTTGGTCAATCCCAATGCATGATGTAGGTCAACCCATCCTATCTGACAGAGACCATCCAACTCAGTGGTTGGTTGCTGCCGGTTCGGACCGGTTCTCCTGTATCGGTGACGGAAATTTGCTACCGCTCGCAGAACCGGTAGCAATGGCAGGTTGGCCACCCTCCCGAACCGGTCCTCCGGTTGCCACTCCTTGAAAGCGGCTGGCAAACAATCCTCTACGCATGCACAGAGGCTTCTGTGCATGCGCAGAGGGTCATTTCCGGGTTGTGACATGCGCGCAAAATGCGCACTTCCAATGCGATGCGAACCAGTAAGGAAGGTAAATAGAACCCACCCCTGATCCAACTCCAGCTCCAAATGTTGTGAAGAAGAGGGTGCTTTCCATAACAGATGTTTCTAAAGTTGAATGGCTTTTACTATCCGGAAGTTCTTTCTATCGCTTCAGCGAAGTCGCTTTTCATTTCAAGCCATTGGTTTAGAAACCCATTATCTATATCAGAAATCACCAATGTGGCAACCACAGGGACAGTGATGTAGCATAAATGGAGCTGTGTCATCTTGGGGAGGTTGGTGGCTTTCTTGATTTCTTTTTTTTCCCCAACCTTGGTTAGCCACCATCCTAAAAAGAGCTGCAGGAGCAGAAAGTTTTCTCACCCCTTTATTGGGGAGGAAGAGAATAACAGAGTTGGAAGGGACCTTGGAGGTCTTCTAGTCCAACCCCCTGCTCAAGCAGGAAACCCTATATACCATTTCAGACAAATGGTTGTCCAATCTCTTCTTAAAAAACCCTTAAAAAGCAGAAAGGGGGAGACTGACTCCCACAAATTCATTTCAAACTTCTGAGGACCTTCCTTCGGTAGCCCAAGAGTCTTCAGGCCCTCTCAGTTCCACAGAAACTTCACCCACACAAAACTCCAATGAGAATTTTATTTCACTGAAACTGGTTCTCTCACCCACACAACCTCAGAATCCGCTGGTGGTGCCTCAAAGGCAGCAGGCTTTGCTCAACAGCTTCCGGAAGCTGTTGGCCTGATTGATTAATTTCCACCGGGTGGGTCTTTTTGGCGCAGCTCGGCAAGGCGCGTGGCAGCTGCAGGGAAGACGGGCTGTGGGAAGTGGGGGGAGATGCTTGGTGCGGCTGATGCTCGGGCTCCCCATTGAGAAGAAAGGAGCAGCCCAGGGAAGCCATATGGAGCCAGAATGAGTTCCTTCAGGGGTTGTTTCCCCGCCAATATCCTGTTATACCATATTGTAAATAAACAAGGCCACATTTGTCAGGGAAGGGGTATCGAACGGAGAAACTCTGCCTGAAAGGTGTACTTTCCATTGATAGGATATGTGAAAACAGGATCTCCATCTTCCAGAACAGTGGTTTTCAAATTTGGCCACTTTAAGATATGTGGACTTCAACTCCCAGAATTCCCCAGCCAGCACGGAATTCTGGGAGTTGAAGTCCATAATTCATAAAATCATATATCAAAAAGTCCTTCCTGTCAATGATTACTTCAGCTTCAACCGCAACAATACACGAGCACATACTAGATTCAAACTTAATGTAAACCGCTCCAAACTCGACTGCAGAAAATACGACTTCAGCAACAGAGTGATCAGTGCCTGGAATGCACTACCTGACGCTGTGGTTTCTTCCCCAAACCCCCAAAACTTTAACCTTAGACTGTCTACAGTCGACCTCTCCCCATTTCTAAGAGGTCTGTAAGGGGCGTGCTTAAGCGCACCACTGTGCCTACTGTCCCTGTCCTACTGTCCTCTATTATCGGTACTTTTTACTTATGTTATGTTTATACAAACAACTACTATCCTGTACACGTTTGACAAACAAACAAACAAACAAACAAACAAACAAACAAACAAACAAACAAACAATATCTTTTAAAGTGGCTGAAGTTGAGGAACATTGATGTAAAAGTTGGAGGAGAGGGTCTCCAAAATGTGGGAAGGGTTTGAGAAGAACTGAAAGAAAATTTTGGAAGGGGTCTCTCTCTCTCTCTCTCTCTCTCTCTCTCTCTCTCTCTCTCTCTCTCTCTCTCTCTCTCTCTCTCTCTCTCCCTCCCTCCCTCCCTCCCTCCCTCCCACCCTCTCTCTCTCTCTCTCTCTCTCTCTCTCTCTTTCTCTCTCTCATTCTCTCTCTCCCTCCCTCCCTCTTCCAAAGGTGACCCATGCCCAGGGGTGAAATCCAGCAGGTTCTGACAGGTTCTGGAGAACCGGTAGCGGAAATTTTGAGTAGTTCGGAGAACTGGTAGCGGAAATTTTGAGTAGTTTGGAGAACTGGTAAATACCACCTCTGGCTGGCCCCAGAGTGGGTTGGAAATGGAGATTTTGCAATATCCTTCCCCTGCCACGCCCACCAAGCCACACCACGCCCACCAAGACACGCTCACAGAACCGGTAGTAAAAAAAATTGGATTTCACCACTGCCCATGCCCCCTTCTCAATATTTTCTTCACATTCCTACTCACTCTTCTGACAACCCAGATGAAGTAGTACAACAACTCAGCATGAGCAATATGACTTCCTGTTAATCTGAAACAAGAATATCCCAAAGGCGCTTTTTCAAGAAGCAACTGGACTTGTTATTCTTTGAAGATGTTTCATTTCTCATTCAACAAGGTTCTTCAGCTTCAAGAATGTTTCTTCACCAGAAACACAAGAACATCCTTGCCTTGCCAACGTGGATGATGCAATCACAACCCCATTGCATAATGACCTCATCCTCTGAAGTCCTTATCTTTCAAAGTCTGATGCGTGGAATTTACCGGATGGATTCCTCAAGAAAATCCAAAGTAGAGTGGCTTGGAAGGTCTTTTGGTTATACTATCTTGATGCAGTCGTTCCTCATTTAGTGTCGTTCAGCCAGGGCAGTGTTTCTCAATCTTGCGATTAGAAGTTGTGTGGACTTCAATTCCCAGAATTCATGGCTTGACAGGGGAATTCTGGAAGTTGAAGTCCACCCGTCTTAAAGTCGTTGTGGTTGAGAAACACTGAATTAGGATGAATTACGCTTCTCATCTTCTACAGCAGGGGTCCCCAAATTTGGCAACTTTAAGACTTGTGGACTTCAACTCCCAGAATTAAGACTTGTGGACTTCAACTCCCAGCCTAGCTGGCTGGAGAATTCTGGGAGTTGAAGTCCACAAGTCTTAAAGTTGCCAAGTTTGAAGACCTCTGTTCTGCAGTGTCTGTGGTCAGCCGCCCTGGCTGGTTAAAGATGGGATGATTGTCCAGGCATTGAGATGGAGAAAAGGCTATTCCAATTCATTTTAAAAGCAATATTTCCACATTGAATGCTTCTGGCGTTAGCTTCTTCTTCTTCTGTTAAATAAAACCCAACTTAAGTCAAACTTTAATTAAACATTAATATTACTAAAGCCTGTTAGTAAAGTCTCACCCAGTCGTAGTTAAGCCAGAGGAGGAGAGTATTCATGCCCTCATAACCACAAATAAACATTGATTATTTCTGTTCTTCACAGAGCTTAGCCCAAAGCGGTGCTAAAAACACAGGGTGTTATTCCGTCAGCTGGACCGAGAGATCTGGATGTGAATGGCCCTGTTTTTTAATGGGAAAAGCTTAACATGCCGTTGTTTTCATTGTACACCAGCCAATGAAAGTATGAATTGCAGTTCCTTTCGCCCTGACATCGAGAATCCTGGAAAGGCAACCGTCCGGATTAGATCCCCCAAGGCAGCAGCATGGGGCTGACGTTTATCGAGTGCCAAGTATTCTTTTATTTTTCTTCCACCCCTTAATATTTCTGAGACATCGAGGAGGATGCTAAGTGTTCAACAACCAGGAAAAAGAATTAACTGGGACAGCGGATGAATACTGGGTAGCTCCAGTGGTGGGTTCCTACCAGTGCGGTCCACTCTATAGCACCGGTAGCGGCCTGCTGGTGACATCACAGTACCGGTGCGGTCGGTTGCCAGTGCCTGGGTGCCGCCATTTTTTAAAAAAAACTTTTTATTTTTTTTTAAAAAATTTTCTTCTGTGCATGCCCAGAAGCCGAGTTTCCGGCACTGCTCATGCGCTGCCTTCCTACCCCACAGTGAGTCCAAGCAGGGGAGGATGGCTGAGGGAGTGCGTGAGACACTGAAAGAACGGGCAGCAGGAGCTATCTCCATTCCCCTCCCTTCAGCAGTCCGAGAAGCCACGAACGCACAGAGATGATCCTAGGCATTTTTGCATGTTTGAGGCTTCTCGAGCTGCTGAGGGGAGGGGGAATGGGCAGCAGGACCTATCTCAGATCCCCTCCCTTCAGCAGTCTGAGAAGCCACGCCCACCCGGTCACATGGCTGGCAAGCCACACCCACAAAATAAGCCATGTCCACAGAGTGGTAGTAAAAAAATTAGGAACCCGCCCCTGGGTAGCTCTCAACTGGGACCAGAATTTCCATTGCTAAGCAAGACAGTTGTGCCTGATTTTACAACCTTTTCACCAGGGTTGCTAAGGGAATAACTGCATTTATTAGATAGATCCGGTGGACGTTAAGTGAGTCCAGGTTTCCCCATTGACTTTGCTTGCTAGAAGCTGGCTGGGAAAGTCGCAAAGGTTGTAGCCACATGGCTTCAGGATGCTGCAACCATTATACATACATACCGGTTGCCAAGCAACCAAATTTTGATCACGTGACCATGGGGATGCCGCAACGGTCGTAAGTGGGAGGACTGGTGGTAAGCTACTTTTTTCTGTGCTGTTGTAACTTCAAACAGTCACTAAATGAATGGCCGTAAGTCAAGGACTACGTGTACTTTATTTGAATGTTGAACTCTTTCTTTCAGAGACAATTTGATAGATAGATATAGATATATATTATATATATATATATATCTATATCTATACCGGTATCTCTATATAGATATATAGATATCTATATCTATAATCTACATCTACATCTACATCCATGTCTGTCTGTCTGTCTGTCTGTCTGTCTGTCTGTCTCTGTCTCTGTCTCTCATCTATCTATCTATCTGTCTGTCTGTCTGTCTGTCTGTCTGTCTGTCTGTCTGTCTGTCTGTCTATCTATCTATCTCTACCTACCTACCTACCTACCTATCATCTCTCTCTCTCTCTCTCTCTCTCTCTCTCTCTCTCTCTCTCTCTCTCTCTCTCTCTCTCTCTCTATCTATCTATCTATCTCTACCTACCTACCTACCTACCTACCTATCATATCTCTCTCTCTCTCTCTCTCTCTCTCTCTCTCTCTCTCTCTCTCTCTCTCTCTACCTACCTACCTACCTATCATCTCTCTCTCTCTCTCTCTCTCTCTCTCTCTCTCTCTCTCTCTCTCTCTCTACCTACCTACCTACCTACCTACCTACCTACCTACCTACCTATCATCTCTCTCTCTCTCTCTCTCTCTCTCTCTCTCTCTCTCTCTCTCTCTCTATCTCTACCTACCTACCTACCTACCTACCTACCTACCTATCATCTCTCTCTCTCTCTCTCTCTCTCTCTCTCTCTCTCTCTCTCTCTCTCTCTCTCTCTCTCTCTCTCTCTCTCTCTCTCTCTCTCTATCTCTACCTACCTACCTACCTATCATCTCTCTCTCTCTCTCTCTCTCTCTCTCTCTATCTATCTATCTATCTATCTATCTATCTATCTATCTATCTATCTATCTATCTCTACCTACCTACCTACCTACCTACCTATCATCTCTCTCTCTCTCTCTCTCTCTCTCTCTCTCTCTCTCTCTCTATCTCTACCTACCTACCTACCTATCATATCTCTCTCTCTCTCTCTCTCTCTCTCTCTCTCTCTCTCTCTCTCTCTCTCTCTCTCTCTATCTATCTATCTATCTCTACCTACCTACCTACCTACCTACCTATCATCTCTCTCTCTCTCTCTCTCTCTCTCTCTCTATTTATCTATCATCTCTTTTTAGTTTGGCCTTTAAAAAGGATTTTCTCTGGTGTAATTTAGTTGTTTTCTTTTTATGCTGCATTTTTGGGTGGTATTTTCAGTGATGATCTCCTGAGCACTGACTTTGTGTCAAGAGGTGCCTTTCAATCCAGAAAGGAAGTCCATACAATAAATACAGGTAGTCCTCAACTTACGACCATAACTGAGTCCCAAATTTCTGTTGCTAAGTGAGACATTTTACGATCTTTCTTGCCACAATTGTTAAGTGAACCACTGCAGTTGTTATTTCAGTAACACGGTTGTTAAATAAATCTGGCTTCCCCTATTGACTTCCTTCCTTCCTTCCTTCCTTCCTTCCTTCCTTCCTTCCTTCCTTCCTTCCTTCCTTCCTTCCTTCCTTCCTTCCTTCCTTCCTTCCTTCCTTCCCTTCCCTTCCCTTCCCTTCCCTTCCCTGCATGCATGCCTGCATGCATTAGATAACAGATATAAGTATAAACATGATTATGAATACATGAAATGGATACAAATAAAAGGGAATATTAGGACAGGGACAGTAGGCACGCTGGAGTGCTTATGCACGCCCCTTAAAGACCTCTTAATTATCAGAAGGTTGCAAAAGGGGATCGCGTGACCCGGGGACACTGTAATCGTCATAAATAGGAGTCAGTTGCCAAGCATCTGAATTTTTATCACACAGCCATGGGGATGCTGCAATGGTCATAAGTGTGAAAGACAGTTATAAGTCACTTTTGACCGTGCCGTGTAATTTTGAACAGTCACTAAATGAACTGTTGCAATTCGAGGCCTAACCTGTATTTACAATACTTACATTGTAAACATTTACAATATTTACCAATGTGAAAAACGGTCATAAGTCACTTTTTTCAGTGCCGTGTAACTTTGAAGGGTCACTAAATAAAGTGTTGTAATTCGAGGGACTAACCTCTATTACAATATTTACAGGCTTACGTTTCACCTATTGCTTCTTGGGTAGGCATTGCTCAGAAAAAGTTGGCATACCGATAGTTCAATCAAAGTAAATAAAAGGGATATTTAACTGCACCCAGGGTTAGAACAGGCTACACACAATGCCTACTTAATAACACAGCATCCAATGGCCAAATTAACTTAATTAAGTTAATGCCAGGAAAATACTTTGAAATCTTCATGTGAAGAGGGCTTTAGCTGAATGAAATGAAGTTATTTGAAACGCGTTAACATGCTTTGTTATTATTGCCAGAGCTGTTGTTACCTTCCTTGGGCATTCAGATGGAATTGTTCTCAGCAAAGGAAGAAGTTTGCATCCTTATTTTTCCAAAAGCAATCAGCCTTAATGAATGCCCCATTAGTGCTATTTTTCTTAATTTCTTGAAGTGGAGTCAGGCTAAGGGCAATATTGAGTAGCAAGCAACTCAAGTGGGCATTGAAGTTCCTGGCAAGAAACCAATCTTGGAAAATGATGAAACGGATTTTAAATAACTCAAAATTCAATATAAATCAAGGGCCCTGGTTGACAGGAAGTGGAGATTGTGTGTTAACAACTGCTGTTGTGCATGATGATAGGTGGTGTAGTTTTGAAATCTTCAAATAGAAAGGAAAAAAAAAATCTCCACCGAGTAAGATAAGTAGGATCGTACCAAATAATAAATTTAAGGTTTGATATTTGGATCCAGAATGGTGGTCTTGGTTTTTCTTGATGTCCATCTAAACCAGGTGTCCCCAAATTCTTCAACTCATCAACCCCTTCATGAAATTTCAGATTGTTCATCGACTGTCAGGAACAAACAAACAGAACAACTTGGTAGAACAGGCCAAAGATGTTTATTGTTGATCCCCTGTTTACAAAAATCTTGCCAGACTGTCTGTTTCCCTTGGGAAATGGCAGATATAGACGTAAAGCAGGGGTGTCAAACTCAAGGCCCCGGGGGCCGGATCTGGCCCGGGGGGGTACTTAGATCTGGCCCATGGAGCCACCCTGGAAACAGCAAAGGATCGGCCTGCAGTGCATCTGCCAGCGAAAATGGGCTCCCAAGCTCCGTTTTCATAAGGTGACCAGATTTTTTTTTAAAGCGGGACACCATTGACGGGGGGTGGGTTTCTAGGGGAGCCGCCATTTGAGTTTTGCCCTCTGCGCATGCGCAGAACGCTGTGCGCATGCGCAGAGGGCAAAAGAACGCAAATGTCGATGTCCAGGTGGGTGGGGGGGAGGCGGGAGGCCTTTCCTCGCCTCCCGCCTCCCCTTCGGGAGCCGGCAATGGCTTGGGCTGGCTGGCTGGCAAGCGAGCGAGCGGGGCTGGCTTGGGAAGGGGAGCAGCCCGGAGATGGTGCTCCAACCCAGCGTCTCTTGGCTCTCCTGCTCCCCCTCCGCCAGCGCTGGGCTGCTGGAGTGACAGGGGGAGAAAGGAGATCAGGAGGCGGCGGCGGATCACAACAACCCCAGCGGCAGCTCCAGACAGAGAGAGAGAGAGAGAAGCGAGCGAGCAAGTCACTCCGCCCCGCGCGCTCTGTGTGTGTGTGTGTGTGTGTGTTCGTGAGCGCGCACGGTGGAGTGACTTGCTCGCTCGCTTCTCTCTCTCTCTCTCTGCCTGGAGCTGCCACTGGGGTTGTTGTGATCCGCCGCCGCCTCCTGATCTCCTTTCTCCCCCTGTCACTCCAGTAGCCCAGCGCTGGCGGAGGGGGAGCAGGAGAGCCAAGACGCATTGAGCTACTGCAAATCACCTCATGCCCGGCAAGGGGCAGCTGGCTCGTTCGCGGATCTCGTCGCCTCCCGGCCCCGAAGCTTCTCTGCCGCCACTCACCCTGCCCGCAGCCAGAAGGAGACGCCGCCGCCGCCGCGCTCAACTGGCAACTCTCGGCCGTCCGAAACAACACAAGCAGCCTCTGCGCGGCCTCCCATTGGCTGCCGGGTCACGCGACTCTGCCGCGCTCCTCCAATCGGCGCAGGCAGGGGGAGCGTTGAAAACTTTTGTATCTTTCCTGGCTCTCGCTCCCTTTTTTCTCAATGGGGGAGGCGCGCGTGCGCTGGCGGAAAAGGGGGGGAGGAGCTGTTGGAAGCAGCCAGCAACGGCAGAGTTTCCCCCCCGGAAAGCAACGCAGCCCCCGCGGGGACCCTCCCGCCAGCCCTCGACCACGATGCTCGGCACCCAGCCAGTAGGGTAGCTCCCACACCCAACTTTTGGCCCTGCACGGCCAGAATGATAAGGTGACCAGATGTCCCGCTGTTTCGGCATTCTTTCCAAAAAAGCGTGACTTTTTGGAAACAATGCGGGACGCGGGACACACACTTGAAAAGCGTGTCTGTCCCGCCAAAAGCGGGACGTCTGGTCACCTTACTTTTTCGGCTGCCATGGTTGCAGGAGGTCGTGGCTCTAATTTAATCTAACTTGCTAAAAAGTACAAATTGGACTTTTTTTTTTTTACATATATCTCATCTCCTAGCCCTATTTCCATAATTTTCTCTTCTATTTTATATTAATCCTTTCCGCTATGAATGATGATACATTTATAAATTGGAGAAATAAAAGACTAATCAAGGCTGTTTTATTTCACTTTGGCTATTCTGTGCTTGCTTTTTCTTTTCTTTTCTTCTTTTTTTGCTAGATTCTTGTCTTTCCTTGGGGTTGCAATTGCATGCCTGCTTAACCATGGTTTACTCAATTAACCCAATTTCTTTGGTTTGTATAGCCACACTCCACCATTAAATAACCACATGGGCTCATGGCACATAAAAATGTGGTTTGCTAGTTTGTGGGTTGTGGGCTGCTCAAGCACAACCAATTTTTGATAATGTTAGAATTGCAAAATCTAATGAACCAACTGATTATCAGATAATTATTTTTAAAAGAATCTCTGGTTTTCTTTTTCCAGTCTTAGTTAAGAATGTGGAAGAAATGGGTTTTGTTCACTTTTGAATGTAAAGTTACTCATTCATACATTTTAAAACTAATATTAATTTTCTCAATTTTGTTTCTAATTGTATTTTTATCTTACAATATACTTTAATAAAAATTAAAAAACAATCAAACCTCCCTCTTTTCTCAGCCTTTGGGTTCTCAGGTTTTGAAATGTGTATCTTACCATGTTTCCCCGAAAATAAGCCCTCCCCTGATAATAATCCCTCCCCGAAAATACCCCCTCCCCGAAAATAAACCCTCGCCCAAAAATACCATTTCCTCTGGTTAAGGTTAGGGAGACAGAGCTGGAAATCAGGTAAGACGGCAAGAGGAGCCCTGTCTTGCTTCATGCGCCCCAAAATAATAAGACCTCCCCGAAAATAAGGCCAAGCGCTTATTTCGGGGTTCAAAAAAATATAAGACAGGGTCTTATTTTCGGGGAAACACGGTAGGAAAATTGCAAACATAAATCTATGGGTAGAAAAGTATGCCAAAATGTTTACCAATTATAATGTGAATCTTACAAACCTCAAGTGTGATGAACTGAGTGTGAAAAATTGGTGAAAAAAAGAAAGTGAGAGGCATGGACATTGAAAGACCCACCCACCCCTAATGCCTTATATTCTGTCAAGGGAGCCAAATAGTATTAGAACAGAAGAATTGTTTCAGTCAGCCCAATGGGGAAGAAATTGGTGAAGCTGAACTTCTGGAAAGTTTTTCAAAAATTCAAGAATTCAATTGCAACATCCAACTACACAAAAATTGCCAGTTCTGGGTATCCTGTAATTTTCCTCTTCTGATCCATCAAAACCAGAGGTGGGTTCCTGTCGAAGTTGCCCGGTGCGCAGCTCCAGTAGGGAGCGGCCAATTGTGCAATTTGTGCGCGACTGCTCTGGAGCCCTCTCTGCCGGTCCACCGTGCGCGTCGCCATTTTTTTGTTAATTTTTGGGCGATTTTGCTTCTGCGCATGCACGGAAGCAAAATCGCGCTGAAATCTCTCTCGTGCGCGCATCCCCTCATGAGATTTTGGCGCGATTTTGCTTCCGTGCATGCGCAGAAGCAAAATCGCACGAGGGGGTGCGCGCCTAGCGAGCATGTGGCCCCCCAAAACTTGGGGATGCACACGCAGCACACCGGCACCGGTAAGACCGCAACCCGCCACTGATCAAAACGTACTATTAGTCAACAACATTTTGAGAAGATCTGGACCAAAAAGTTTCAGTGGTTTCATTAATACGGGCCTTGGAATTATAAATGTGCACTTCTTTTACATGATTTCTGTTAACGCAGGCATATGATTTCTGTGATTTATAAAATGAAACAAGATAAGATAACTTTATTGTGATTTTTTTTTTACTGCAAGCATACAGGCCAACGTTAAAAATGAAATTCTGTTGCCTGCTCTCAAGAGAAAGTGTGTATCTACCCAAACACATACATAACACACATTTACCACATGCTATATACATACATAAATATATACCTGCACCAACACACACATGTATGTATATGTATATGTAAATGTAAATGTAAATGTATATGTATATGTATATGTATACACATATATATTAAACTGTCCATTTTGAATACATAGCAGAAAAGGAAACTTGAGAATTCACAAGATTGATGCTATATGGAACAAACAATTCACACAATTTCAATATCACACAATTTCAGCTCATTATTGGGAGTGTAGAGACTATGAACATCTGATCTCTGTCTTTGTCTTGCTTCATGCGCCCCATTCTTCATGCTTTGAGAACTTTGGGTTGGCATGTTCAACGCTCCCTGTTTTGTTCTGCTAGTACCGAGGTCCCCAAACTTGGCAACTTTAAGACTTGTGGACTTTAACTCCCAGAGCTATGCTGGCTGGAGAATTCTGGGAGTTGAAGTCCACAAGTCTTAAAGTTGCCAAGTTTGGGGACCCCTGTGCTAGTAGCTCTTCAACTCTCAAGTGGCCTTAGATTAGATAACCCTTCAAAGAACCCTTCAACTTTAAAGACCACCATAGTTCTTCTTAAGTGGTGGACCTGCCTTAGGAAAACTTCTTAGGAAGACCAGATAAGTTACTCAGAAGAGTATTATGGGAGATGGTTTTTAGATTAGGAATGACATGATAGGCAGTGTTCCACTACCTATGGGGCTACCACAAAGAAGAGGGAGTCAAGCCATTCTCCAAAGCACCTGAAGGCAGGACAAGAAGCAGTGGATGGAAACTAATCAAGGAGGGAGCCAACCTAGAACTAAGGAGGAATTTCCTGACAGTTACAACAATTAATCAGTGGAACTACTTGCCCCCAGAAGTTGTGAATGCTCCAACACTGGAAGTTTTAAAGAAGATATTGGATAGCCATTTATCTGAAGTGGTGTAGGGTGTCCTGCCTAAGCAGGGGGTTGGACTAGAAGACCTCCAAGGTCCCTTCCAACTCTTATTCTATCATGGCATTAATGTACGATATTGTCAAAGTAATCAGTGCTCTGATTTAAAAAAATAAGTTAATTTCCTGGAAAAATAGCAGAAGGTTTTTTTAAAAAATGCTTTGTCTCTAGGTTATGCAGGACAAAGTTTTAATTTAAGATTGGCTGTAGATGGAACTCATTAATCTGTGGTTGCCAATATTTTAAACACAATGAGTGATCTCTGATGCCTTGCCTTCACCCCTACCCCACCCCTAATTCCAGAAACCGGAAAACTCCAACAGACGAACCAATTCTATGTTTTATGCTAGTGATGGAGAAGCCTGGGATCTCCAGATGTTGATGAGCGACAACATCTGGTGGGATACCACTTCTGCTCTACACGAACGAAGGAAGAACGGGTGGGTGAGTGGTGGTCTGAACTTCACCATGAGAATGGTGGCGTTCCAAAAAAAAAAGCAGGCTGCAGGCGAAATGAGCGGCCGAGTTGTGAAATTCTTGTCTCACTACCACACATGTTGTCAGCCAGAAATCAATTCAGGGTTGTATCTCCTGCTGGCTTCTTTAGAATCTTGTGATATTTTTTTTTGCAGAAGTCAAAGGAGAGGTGTAGGGATTTGATTTAATTGTTGAGCACACTGATCTTCGAGGAAGGAAAAAAACCACAAGAGATTTTCCATATGGACTTCCTGAACATTTCAGGGTCTTGTTAAGCCCTTTGGAACAATTCTTCCTTTGAGCACAACGACACCCAACGCTGCTTTACAGTCCATTGCATTTATGAACCAGGAATAAAATTACTATATCCATTTCATTATATACATGAAAGCCTGGGTGTTCCACGTTCTGTTTTCTTTCTTTCTTTTGCCTTCTTGTCCTCTCTCTCTCTCTCTTTCCCCATATTGCCACCCCCTCATTTCTTTCTAAAGAAAAAGAAACACCAAAAGGCAAACAATAATTATGGCTGAAGAACCCCCGTTCCATTTAACACAGGATGGTGGAGATCATTACAAATGACCCCAGTTCTGAAATACGAACAGCATAGAAAGCGTTCCAATTAGAATTACATCTAGCAGGAGCTGTTTTAAAAAAGCAAAATAGTCGCCATACTCGCATGATCAAAACCACTATTTTTTTTATTCTTCCCTGTGGTTGCCCTGATACTAAAGTTCTCCCTGGAGTACAACTAATTTCTTATTTTTGACTTTCCAAGTATCAGCTTTTCTAAATGATAGGAGGATGACAAGAACTGGATAGCATGTTCATGATGGGAATCCAACTGATACTGAACACCGTAGAATGATAAGTTCTCGTGATTTGGAAACTGAATCACTATCAATGCAGAAGTATAAAAATGTGCTCATTTTTAAACAAGCGGTATTAGATCTGGGCTGCAAAAATCTCACTGACCACTAGATGGCATCAAATATAGCTTTCCTCCATCTCTTTGCTGACATCGTCTGGCTGCCTGGAATCTTGCAGCCCAGATTTAGTAGCCTTACCCTTTTGGCAACCATATTATACTTTTATTTAGCCAATGACCGGCAATCCTGAGATGCTTTACATAGGTATGATGGTCCAGCAAGATAGTACCTATTCTACAGCTTTGCATCTAATTTTTCTCCTTTTAAGGAAGATCTATATTGATTGATATTCTGAGCTTTTCTGCTCAGACCAGCACTCGGGGGTCTCAATCTTGGCCCCTTTTAAGATGGGTGGACTTCAAGTGCAGCATGCTGGCTGGGGGATTCTGGGAGCTGAAGTCCACATACAGTATCTTAAAGTTGCTGAGGTTGAGAAACATTGAGCTAGAAGTCGGAGGAGATACTCTGCCTGGTGGTCTCCAAAACGTGGGGAGGACTTGAAAAGAGCTGAAAGAAAATTCTGGGAGGGCCAGTGCAGCTTGTGTGGGGGTGTGCATGAGTGTGACCCAAAGGTGACCCATGCCCCCTTGTCAATCTTTTCTCTGCATCCCTAGTTCCCGCCCAGATGAGTTGAGTAGAACAACAGCATGGTTGGCTGGGGAATGGTGGGTTGAAGTCCACCCATCTTCAAGTTTCACGGCTGAGAAACCCTGCCTGCCGTTCTCATCCTGCATTGCAGCTGCAGTTTTGTCAAATACAGGTAGTCCTCGACTTACAACGGTTCATTTAAGCAACCGTTCAAAGTTACAACGGCACTGAAAACAGTGACTTATGACCATTTTTCACACTTACGACCTTGGTAACAGCCCCATGATCATGTGATCAAAAATTCAAATGCTTGGCAGCTGGATCAAACTTATGACCACTGCTGTGTCCCAAGCTCATGTCAGGGGTGGGTTCCTCCCGGTTCGGACCGGATCGCCCGAACCGGTAGCGACCTGCTGGTGACATCACTGAACTGGACCGGCTGGTGCCGGTCCATGGGAGCTGCCATCTTTTTGGGGGATTTTTTTGCGAATTTTGTTACTTTTTTGAAGGTTTTTCTTGTTCTGATGCTTGTAAAAAGGCCCACCCACCTGCCCACGGGTTTAAACTGACCTTTATTCCTTCACCTGAAGCACGGCTGATCAGCTCCTCAGCTGTGTTTCGGGCTGATTCCAGCTACTGAGCATGCGCAGAAGCCAAATTGCATGGGGGAACACACGCGCGAGTGTGAGTGGAGCGAGCACACGCGCGCAAAACATCGCGATGCGAACCGGCGGCGAAGGTAAGTGGAACCCACCCCTGGCTCATGTGATTGTTTGACAAGCAAAATCAATGGGGAAGCCAGATTCACTTAACTGCGCCGAGGTGGCGCAGCAGTTAGGGTGCAGTACTGCAGGCCACTTTAGCTGACTGTGATCAGCAGTTCAGCTGTTCAGATCTCACCGGCTCAAGGTTGACTCAGCCTTCCATCCTTCCGAGGTAGGTAAAATAAGGACCCAGATTGTTGGGGGCAATATAAATATACATTGCTTAATGGTGTAAACCGCTTAGAGAGTGCTTGCACTATGAGGCGGTATATAAGTCTCATCAATAAATAAATAAACCCTGTTACTAACGTATTAGCTGCAGTAATTCATTTAACAGCCGTGGCAAAAAAAGGTCATAAAATAGGGTAAAACCTACTTAACAAATGCCTCTCTTAACAATAGGCTCAATTGTGGTCGTAAGTCAAGGAATGCCTGCAATTTGGATGGCCACCTTGCCATTTGAGGGACCTGTTTCTCCAGAGATGTGGCTGTAGTAAAGCATGTCTTTTTTTTTAAAAGGGAAAATGATTATTGAGGATAATGAAGAATGAATCTTGATTGTAAATTTTAATTTAGACATCTCGGCTAATCTCTGAATCTCAGGGTTGTTTTTTTTTTAAGCGTTGGTTTTACCAAGCTCATTCATCTGCCCCACGCCTTCAGGGCAGGGCAGATGAGACATTTAAATAAATAAACACTTAAATTAAAATGCCTCCTCCTCCTCCTCCTTTTCCTTCTCCTCTCTCTTTGTAGTGCAGTTTGAAGCCACAGGGTTTTATAACTGGCAGCATTTATTTATTTACTGACTTATTTGTGCTTTTTATATTATTTCAATCCCCAGACTATTTTTCTACTGCTAAATATTTTTGCAAGCTATCCGATTTTGCTGCTCACTTGAGCAAGATGAAGTTGCCAGGTTGTGTCAAGTTTGCAGACAACAAATGAAAAATGTTGCTGGATTAGAAGAATTTCAAAGAAAATCTCACGTAATCCACTTTTCCTGAAAATAACCAACCAGATGCTTGCAGGCAGCCCTCGATTCATAGAGGAAAACCCCAAACACTTTTCCTTAAGCCTTCCATGGTTAGGTTTCAAGCAGAGATGGGAGAGAAATTTGCTTAATTGACATTTGAAAGCGAGCTCATTCTTTTTCAAACCAAATTGCAAACCAAACTCAGCAAGGCTTGAAAAATTCGGTCCCCTGTGAATTTTGCAGCCTTGTTGGCCATTCAGATAAATATATCATATAAAGAAGCCCACACAGACGTGAGTCTGTCCAAGACTTGATTCTGGCACACATTTCTCCTAAAAAATAAAGCCAAAATTCAGTATATGAGGCAAAATGATTTACAAAAAGTGCAAAAGGCATAGTGTATGTGTCATATGTCACACACATTATGTGACACCCAAATACATATTTTATTGCTAATCTGCTTTGAATCAACCAAACCTCTGAGTGAAATGGACAAACTAGAAAAATAAGAAGTGGACTGTAACTGAAATTGACAGATTTCTGGTGGTCTCCTTCATTGTTGATTAAGAGTTTGTGTTGGAGGACAGTAGTGGGTTCTAAAACCCTTTACTACCCGTTCGCGCACGCGGAAGTGTCCCGGGCGGGTGGGCGGAGCCTCCCGCTGCCGGTGCTACCGGTTCTAAGAACTGGTCCGAACCGGGAGCAACCCGGTTGCTCTTTATGTTGCAATCTCTTTATGTTGCGTCACCTGCAAAGTCATGGAATCAATCATTAACCAATCCATTACTTAGAGACAAATATCTTACTCTCTCACAAACAATTTTGTTTCAGAAAAAAATTATCCAGCAATCTACAACTTCTACACTGTAAAAACATATGGACTACACAACTCGATCACGGCAAAGCAATAGACGCAATTTACATAGACTTCTGCAAAGCTTTTGACTCAGTGGTACACGACAAACTACTTCTAAAAGTAAAATCTTATGGCATTTCTGCACAAATGGATAGCTGCATTCCTGTCAAACAGACAACAAGTGGTCAAAATAGGAAGCGCTTTATCAAACCCTGTACCTGTTAACAGCGGTGTTCCCCAAGGCAGCGTTTTAGGACCAGCTCTCTTTATTCTTTACACAAATGACATTTGTGATAATATAAAAAGCAACTATGTCCTCTTCGCAGGTGATGTAAAACTATTCAACACCACCGACAATACTACTACTTCAAAAAGACCTTGACTATGTATCAGAATGGTCAAACAAGTGGCAACTTCAAATCTCAATCAACAAATGCTCAGTCTTACACATTGGCAAAAATAATAACACAAAATACAAACTAGATGATCACAGCTTGTTGATGATCCTCACTCAGTAAAGGACCTTGGAGTACTCATCTCTAATGATCTAAGTGCCAGAGCCTACTGCAACAGCATTGCTAAGAAGGCATTAAGAGTGGTTAACCTAATCTTGCGCAGCTTCTTCTCTGGTAATATTGTACTTCTAACCAGAGCATATAAAACATTTGCTACTGGAATACTGGAATTCAACCCATCTGTCAGGAACCCACACTACATATCGGACATTAATACAATTAAGAATGTCCAGAGATATTTCACGAGACGAGTACTACACTCCTCCATTCGCAACAGAATACCTTATGCCACCAGACTTGAAATTTTGGGCCTAGATAATTTAGAACTCCGCCGCCTTCGATCTGACTTAAGTATAGCACACAAAATTATATGCTACAATGTCCTACTTGGCAATGACTACTTCAGCTTCAACCGCAACAATACACGATCTTGCAATAGATACAAACTTAATGTAAACTGCTCCAGACTTGATTGCAAAAAATTTGACTTCAGCAACAGAGTGGTCAATGCCTGGAATGCACTACCTGACTCTGTGGTTTCTTCCCCAAACCCCCGAAACCTTAACCTTAAACTGTCTACCGTTGACCTCACCCCATTCCTAAGAGGTCTGTAAGGGGCATGCATAAGCGCACCATCATGCCTACCATCCCTGTCCTAAAGTCCCCATGTATTTCCTAAAATATCATGTACTCAAAACTATGCTTGTACTTTTATATATTCATATTAATGTTTATACTTTGTTTGTATTCATATACACGCCTGACAAAACAAACAAACAAACAAACAAACAAACAAACAAACAAACAAACAAACAAACAAACCCACCGCTGGTGGAGGATCTCAAATATTCTCACATCTTCAAAGAGAGAGAATTGCTTCCTTGCTCCTCTGAAGGTCCCCTCAAGGCTATGCCACACAATGAAGCTGCGCTTGGCTTTGTGAGAAGCTGGAATGAGGGGGTCTCCAAAAATTGTCTCCAGAGGTTGTGGGTGCTCCAACACTGGAGGTTTTTAAGAAGAGATTGGGCAACCATTTGCCTGAAATGGTATAGGGCAGTGATGGCGAACCTTTTTTTCCTCGGGTGCCGAAATAGTGCACACGCGCGTTATCGCATGCATGTGCGTGCCCAAACCCATATTCAATGCCCCCCCACGCACCCACACTCCCCGACTTCCGGTGGACCCAGTAGGCCCATTTTTTGCCCTCCTCAGGCTCCAGTGGCTTTCTTGGAGCTTGGGGAGGGCAAAAACGCCCTCCCCTGCCCCCTGGAGACCCTCCGGAAGCCGAAAACGCCCTCCCAGAACCTCCGTGTGAGCCAAAAATCAGCTGGCGGGTGCCCACATGCGCGCTGGAGCTGAGCTAGGGCAACGGCTCGTGTGCCAGCAGATATGGCTCCGCGTGCCACCTGTGGCACGCGTGCCATAGGTTCGCCATCACTGGTATAGGGTTTCCTGTTGGATTAGATTGCAGGGGTCTCCAACCTTGGCAACTTTAAGACTTGTGGACTTCAACTGGGAATTGAAGTCCACAAGTCTTAAAGTTGCCAAGGTTGGAGACCCCTGGATTAGAAGACCTCCAAGGTCCCTTCCAATTCTGTTACTCTCTCATTCTGTCTCTTCACAAGGGCTTCTGCCAAGCTGAGTGATTGCCCCATGTCTAAACCAAGGGGTGGAGAAGCCACAACAGCAGCTTCACCATCCACTGTATCTGCCCTAAAGCATAGCAATCCTATCTCCATTGTTGGTCAAGCATGAGCAACCTACCTTGGTCTGGCCAAGGGACTCATTAAGGAAGTTCACCCACGCTCCACACGTCCCTCATTATGTGACATTTTCCACCAATCTTTCCCCAAGGAAGTTTGGATTTTGTGGAATTGCTTAGAGAGAAAAACAAAATAGCAACTATTAGTGGGGAACAATTAGTGGTTCCCAAGTGGCTGAACTTCAACTGCCAGAAACCCTTATCGGTAGCTCTGGTGGTGGCAGCTGCTGAGAGTTATGGCTGAGCAACACTGAGGTTCATGCAACTTTCCTCCCCATCTTTAATCCACCATTCAGGTTCCTTCTCTACATGGCCAGGAGTTTTATGGACCTGGCTATTACATCTGGGCTGCAGACATCTGGATCACTTCCAGATGTCAACAAAAAGTTAGTGCTGCACGGGCGCACGGGCGGGCAAATGCACATTGCCGAAAACCTGGCTTCTGTGCATGCGCAGAAGCAAAAAACAAGATGGCGGCAGCCACGGACCGGCACCGACAGAACCGGCTCCATGAGGTCATCACCGGTTTACTAACAGTTCTATAGAACCGATTAGAACTGGTAGGAACCCACCTCTACACTGTTGTGGTTACCAGCTTGACTTTTTTCAAAAAAAGTTGGTTGCCTGTGGGAACAGAGTGCTTCCTGCTTCTTTTGCTAGTTTCCACTAAGGTCAGTTCTGCCATCAATTGAATGCTGTGGTTGTCATTCCATAGGTTGCAGGTATAGCTGCAAAGCTCAGGAGGATCTTCAGCCAACACAACATACCTGCACACTTTCAACCCAAGAATACACTAAAGCAGAAGCTTGTCCACCCCAAGGATAAAACACCCAGGCAGAAACTGAGCAACATGGTATATGCAGTACAATGCAGTGAGACGTGCATGTTAAGGAATTAATTGCAGTCCAGGGTTTACATAGCGGAATGGGTGGTTGTGGTTTGATATAGTCAATAATTGATAACGTGTTGTAGAAAATAAGTTTTACTTAAAATAAACAGCACAATAACATAAACAGTCCGTTCTTTACTTATCTCTAGTAGAAGACCTTGAACTTCTTTGTACGCTAGATTCAGAAATCTTTAGTCCTTCACACACAGTGAGCAATCAACAATTAATCAAGGTAACCTCTCTCTTTCTCTCTATCAAGCCAAGCTGCCTGCACTCCTCTGCATATGCGCTTTCTTGCTCTCTCTTTATAGTCATTAGCAAACAAACCTGGATTCATTTAAAGCAACAATGACATATTCTACAAACTTGGATTTTAGTTTTACTTTTTATATTAGGAAACCCAATCTGGTTAGTTATAACCTTAACAGTGCAGATCTGTATATTGGGGAAACAAAACATCCACTTCAAAAATGCACGGCATAACATAGGAGAACAAACCCAGCAGGACAAGATTCAGCAGTCCATCTGCATTTATAAGACAAAAGCCACTCTTTTGAAGATAGCAAAGGCCACATTTTGGACAGAGAGAAATGCTGGTTTGAAAGAGGGCTCAAAGAGGCCATCTATGTCAACATTGAACAGCTCTCTCTCAACACAGGGGGAGAGATACGTCATTTGTCTGCTCTCTACAACACAGTCCTTTTAACAGTTCCAAGAAGGCTCCACACCAATTTGCACCACTCAGGTGACCCTGACAACACAGGGTGGCCTCAACGACTTGCCAAAAGAATGCAAATAACCAGCTGTCTGCAAGGAATATAAATCCTTCCATTCCCCACCATCCAGTCAGAGCTGAAGAAGCTTCTTGATTGAGAAGCAAAACGTTTTCAAAGAAAAACCAGAAAGTCCAGTTGCCTCTTGAAAAAGCACCTTTGGGACGACCATGACCTGGATGACTGAGAATCTCCATAGATGTTGTAGTTGTAGGTCTTGTTGATATGTTGTGGTTTAGTTTTCTGGGAGGAAAGACAATGGTCAGTGGAGAAACAAGGTCATGCCTCCCTCATGATTGTGGCCATTTCTGCTGTATTAATATTACATGATTCATGCCACTGACTTGGCCTACAAACTCCAGAGGACTCCTTGACTCCAGCAAAAAGCTACAGCACTGGAAGCACTAACTCTTGGGTGACATCAGGAATTTTGACCCTAAACCTGCCAGTAGCGATAATGAAATTGAAGCATGGCTATCAGGGCAAAGGGCAATGTTCTTGTCAAGGTGTGAATAATTGCCAGTTGTATGTATATGCAGGATACTGCATCCCTATCTAATATAATGGTACATTCCATTACAAGCAGAACACGTGATATGATGTTCTTGTACGCATGTCCACATTCCTAATTCTCCATTATTCTTCTGGATCTAGCTCTTGACTGGAACGGTCGCACTTTACTAGCAGAGATGTAATTAACCAGGATTTATTGTTTTTGTACCGAAATAAATATTTTCTATTAGACTTTAATCTCGGTTTTATTTCTAACTGTCTGGATTCCAAGAGAAAGATCAACATCGCCTCTATGGGGATTTATTTCTCCCCTTAACAGTTCTACAGAAGTGGGAAGGATGCCAAAATCTCTGCTCATTTAGAGAACTTTTTCCTTCCAGAACTTTCTTAGTTTTTTCCCCATACAAAGGGGCAGGATCAGGGCCTTCAAACAGGGGTGGGTTTCACTTATCTTCACCACCGGTTTGTGTCGCCATCATCCCCACGCGCGATTTCACTTCCGCGCATGCTCAGTAGCAGGATTCAGCCCAAAACACAGCTGAGGAGCTCATCAGCTGTGCTTCGGGTGAAGAAATAAAGGTCAGTATTAACCCGGGGGCGGGCAGGAGGGCTTTTTTCAAAGCACAGAACACTGTGAAGCCATCCAAACACAAAAAAATCGGCTGAAAATTCACAAAAAAAGATGGCGGTGAGCACAGACTGGCACAGACAGAACCAGATCCGTGACGCCAAAATTACGTCACCAGCTGGTCGCTAAAAGGTTCGGGCGATCTGGTCCAAACTGGGAGGAACCCACCCCTGCCTTCAAAAACATTGATGCCTGCTGGTCATTTCTTTGGCTGAGGAATTTGATTTCAAGACATTGACTTTCTCCAACATTGACAAGACCTTAAAAGAAAGAGAAAGCAGAGAAATTTGAGGGAGATCAGAAAAATCAAGATGGTAGCTGAGCCTGAACACTTGAAGTCCAGTCATTTGTGTTACATGATCAGTAAAAAAAATGTCGAGGCTTTGCACCCTAGCGGTCACTATCTTAACTTTTTGGACTCCCTCCTGCCAAAGCTGCCTGAATACAGGAAATCCTCGACTTGCAGCCATTCGTTTAGTGACTATTCAAATTTACAACGGCATTGAAAAAAAGTGACGTATGACCTTTTTTCACACTTATGACCATTGTAGCATCCCCATGGTCATTTGATCAAAATTCGGACACTTTGCAACTGACATGTACTGTATTTGTGACAGTTGCAGTGTCTGGGGAATCACGTGATCCCTTTTGCGACTTTCTGACAAGCAAAGTCAATGGGGAAGGCAGATTCACTTAATAACCGTGTTACTAACTTCACAGCTGCAGCGATTCCCTTAACAACTGTGGCAAGAAAAGTCGCAAAATGGGCCCAAACTCACTAAATGTCTTGCTTAGCAACACGAATGTTGGGCTCAATTGTGGTCGTAAGTCAGGGACTACCGATAATGTCCAAATTGCTCTGGAAATCTTGCTAAAATCCCAAAATTAAGTATGTCTTTCTTTTCTCATCCTAGTTCCTTCTGCAAAGTCCAGGCTATGTAAGCCAGGCTCTGCTGTGTGATTAATTCTTCTACTTAATACAAGAGTAATCAGCTTTGTTTTTGTTGTTGGTAGGTAAGGCCATGAGGCTTGTAATTAAGATGCATTTAATTGCCTGCATGGTTAGCGAGGTGAAGTCTTTCTGGATTTTTGTACCATTTAGATCAGAATCTGTCCTTTTTTCTCATCACTTGGGTGTTTTGTGTAAGTGGGGGGGGGAATATAATGAGAAGGTAGCATCTTTCAGGTGGAGATATTAGCCGGTCTTAAGGCAATTGCTTTTGTGTGAGAACTTACAAGTCCATTTTGTGGATGGTAAAAAGGACTCTAATTTTTTATTAGTATTAAGGATATGAGAATGTTCAACTATTTCCTTTCATCTTTGAAATCACAAGAGTTCTCAGAGACCTCCTCCTCCTCTCTCCCACCCCCTTCCCCCCTCCTCCTCCTCCCCCCCGCTCCTTCTCCTCCTCCTCCTTCCTCCTTCCTTCTCTTCCTCCTCCTCCAAAAACAATGTACCAGAGGTGGGTTCCTCCCGGTTCGGACGAGTTCTATGGAACCGGTAGTAACTTGGCGGCCTGGGTCGCTGGAACCGGCAGCGACCCAGGCCTGCCACACCCCCGAACTGGCTCTCTCGGCAGCTCCATAGGCGCTGCCATTTTGTTTTTTGCTTCTGTGCACTCACAGAAGCTGTTTTTTGCTTCTGCACATGCGCAGAATCTGGATTTTTAGAACTGCGCCTGTGCCCGCATGGTACACCCACGCAGTGCGCGGTGCATCAGGAAGCAAACCAGCAGCGAGGTAAGCCAGAACCCACCCCTGCAATGTACTACAAATGGGCTAACGTACAGAAGGTGTCCATATTTCAGGAGCCGTGACCCCCACACAATGTTAAAATCTGGCAGATTTTGTAAAACATTTTATGACATAAAAATTGTCCTAAAGCATTAAATGGCATAATAGAAAATTCACTAAACAATTCCTGTGATGTTGGACTGTGCTACACAGTTTAACATGGGCTAAATTCAAGGCAGATGCTTCTCCCTGCACTTTTCCAGTACATTACAAGCTCTTCCCTTGATGAGGAAATATTTCTGAAGCGATGACCCAGCAGGTCATGGGTTGTCTGGTAAATTAAATCAATTCCAAACCTCTGTGTGGCCGTGCCTTATACACAATGTACTTAACCTAGTTCATTTATTTATTAAGTCAATTTATATGGCTGCCCCGCTTAATCAAATAATTCTGGGTGGCTAGCAAAAACAGTAAGCATAGCATAAAAAGATTTTAAAAACCATGCATTAAAACCAATGTGTGGCACCATGAAAACTCTCTAAAACGTGAGGACAAAAAGCACATTCTGGATTCTACCACATCCTATTTCCAACACTTGGTGAAGTCTATTTAGAGTCTTCCAAAAAGTAAGGTTGAGATCATGCAAATGCTTCCTTATCAAATGTACCCATATTTCGGCTTGGCACAACACACTGGGTCATAAACCAGCCAAATGCTCTACATTAACATAACACGCCAAGTCACAAAAGTCTAACCAAGGTTAAAACTAACCAAGCTTAGATTTGGTCACACATGGTATGAATGCAACGGTTCTTAAGTTTGTAGCTGACTTGATTGGGCCTGTTGTGTGAACCCACCATCTTTTAACATCTTTCTTGACAGGCAACCAAGCTGTCATAAGGTTAAAAATGATGTTTTGCGTTCTACTGAATATCAAGTCTGGGGCATATGAAAACATGGCCAGGTTATGGTAAATCCTGCAAAAAGCATTAAGGTTGTGAATGATGGAGAATAGTCTGTCCTTCAAGATAAGTTAAGAACAAGCTGGATTGACTAGAGAAGAATCTGTCATGTCCTTGTCATACTGGACATTGTTTTCTGAATGTGATTTGGAGTGACAAATTCAAAAGCTTGGGACCCAGAATTTCCATTGTTAAGGAATAGAATAGAATAGAATAGAATAGAATAGAATAGAATAGAATAGAATAGAATAGAATAGAATAGAATAGAATGAGCTGGAAGGGACCTTGGAGGTCTTCTAGTCCAGCCCCTTGCTCAAGCAGGAGAACCTATACCATTTCAGATAAGTGACTATTCTAAACTCTTCTTAAAAACCTCCAGCGATGAAGCACCCACAACTTCTGGAGGCAAGCTGTTCCACTGGTTAATTGTCCTTACTGTTAGGAAGTTTCTCCTTAATTCCAGGTTGCTTCTCTCCTTGATTAGTTTCCAACCATTATTTCTTGTTCTGCCCTCAGGTGCTTTGGAGAATAATTTGACCTCCCCTCTTCTTTGTGGCAGCCCCTCAAATACTGGAACACTGCTATCATGTCACCCCTAAATTCCTCTTTTCTTTAGACTAGCCAAACCCAAATTTTGAGTTGCATCCAGTTTTATGACTTTTTTGTCCCAATTATTAATTGAATCACAACGGTCGCTAAGCGAATCCAGCTTCTCCCATTGACTTTGCTTGCTGGAAGCCAGTTGGGAAGGTCGCAAGTGGTGATCATGTGATCCCAGGACCCTGCAATGGTCATAAATACATCCTGGTGGCCAGGCATCTGAATTTTGATCATGTGAACTTTGGGATGCTGCAACAATTCCAAGCACTAGGACCAGTTATAAATCACTTTTTTCAGAGGGTCACTAAACCAATGATGGCAGGTTGAAGGGGTTCACTGCAGGAATCTGAATTAAAGTAGAGGTGGCAAAGCTAGAGGTGCAGTAAATAATTCCTTTTAGTCGGCCTCCTTACAGGTCTCTCTGCAACACGAGAGAGGAGAATTATCCATCTATCCCTTTTATCACATACAGATAGTCCTTGACTTACAACAGTTCATTTAGTGACTGTCCGACGTTACAACCAGTGGAGGGTTGCTACCGGTTCGCCCCGGTTTGGGCGAACCGTTTGTGGCAAGGGCAGGCGGTTCCGTCCACCCGCCCGGACGTCATCAAGGACGATCTGCGCATGCACAGAAGCTTCTCTGAACCGGTAGCAAAAGTAAGTGAAACCCATTACTGGTTACAACGGCACTAAATAAAGTGACTTATGACTGTTTTTCACACTTACGACCATTGCAGCCTCTCCATGGTCATGTGATAAAAATTCAGATGCTTGGCAACTGACTCCTATTTATGACGGTTGCAATGTCCCCGGGGTCACGCGATCCCCTTTTGCGACCTTCTGACAAGCAAAATCAATAGATTCACTTAACAACCAGGGACTCCTGGGAGGGGAGGTGTGGATGGGGCCAGCCTGGTTGTTAGTCAAGGACTACCGATAATGTCCAAATTGCTCTGGAAATCTTGCTAAAATCCCAAAATTAAGAGACATCACCTCTTCCAAAGTACCAATTTGTCAGATGGAGTTTGGTCTTCCCCTGTGCACTTTCACACCAGCCCCCGGGCTGCAGGAGTGCGTTCCTCTCCTTCTCTAAGCTGATGGGGCCAATGGGATGCCTGGAGCATTCGTAGAAATAAATGGGATACTGGAGGCTAGAAGTTTGCTTTGCAGTAGGCCAGGTGTCCTATGATGCTACTGATGCTGAGGAGATCAAGGGGCAGGAAACCTGGCCAATCCCGCGAGAGGTGTCCACAGGCACTTTAGAGTTCTTCAGGCAAGATGCTGGGGACTTTGGCCCTCAGCCCAATTACTAGGCACTAAACAAATTATCTTGCCAAAGCTTTAGTGACTGGAGGTGATTCATAGTTGCCAAAAGTGAAAAGGCGAAGTGACGGTTTTGAAGTCTGGATTAATATCCTTGCCAGGTATATCAGTCTGGATAAGCTTCTTTCTGACGTTTTAATTATTTCTCCTTTCTCCCCAGCTATTCTTCCCCAGCCAAACAAGTTTTGGGATGGTCAGATATCGTGCTGGGAGTTGACAGTTTGCTATAAGGTAGACTGCCCAGGCAGGCTGCATGAGGATAGGGGAAGAAACTGGGCTATTGTTTCTCCTGGGGTTCCTAGAATTGAGGAAGTACAGAAACACTTCTTCACAGAAACAACCGAAAAACAAACAAAAAAAAATGAGGAAGAAGCAGGTCATATCAAATATTGATGCTGCCATTTTGGGACAAATTTTATTTCAAAATAAGCAACCTGGGTTTCAAATCAGGCCTAGTTGTTTACAGCAGGGGATCTCCAATGCTAATATTCAAAGACATTTCAACCAGGGATCTCCAAACTGGGCAATTTTAAGACTTGGCATGGCTGGCTGAGGAATTCTGGGAACTGAAGTCCACAAGTCTTAAAGTCTTAAAGTCGCCAAATTTGGAGAGCCCTGGTTCACAGTTGGCCTACACCTGAAGATCTAGGTTCTTGGACCTCCTCAGTCATGGAGAGTCTCGCGGGGGGGGGGGATTCTGGGTCAATACTTCCCCTCACCCCAAAAAAACCGAAGCAAGGAGACCCAGGTTGTACTTTTCTCTCAGTGGCAGAAGCTCCTTGGAGGATCTTGGACCACTCCTTCTCTCTCATCCAATGTACTTCGCAAAGTTGCTGTTGAGGGGAAAAACAGGATATAATCTTGAAATTCTGAAGGAAAGTTGGGATGTGCAACGAACAATGAAATAGAGAAGATAACCTTAAAAGGTAAAGGTAAAGGTTCCCCTCGCACATATGTGCTAATCGTTTCCGGCTCTAGGGGCGGTGCTCATCTCCATTTCAAAGCCGAAGAGCCAATGCTGTCCGAAGACATCTCCGTGGTCATATGGCCGGCATGACTAAACGCCGAAGGCGCACGGAGTGCTGTTACCTTCCCACCAAAGTGGTCCCTAATTTTCAATGTGCTTTCGAACTGCTAGGTTGGCAGAAGCTGGGACAAGTAACGGGAGCTCCCTCCGTTACGCGGTGCTAGGCATTCAAACCGCCGAACTGCTGACCTTTCTGATCGCCAAGCTCAGTGTCTTAGCCACTGAGCCACCGCATCCCTACAAGATAACCTTACAGAAGGGCAAATGTGGATAACTTGTGGACTGGACTGATATTTACAAAGGTTGCCGCGTCCAGAGTTCACTTGGTCACCTGTTGCAGACTTCCAACAAGCAAAGTCACTGGGAGGGGGAGGGGGACTGGATTCACTTAACAACTGCATGATTCGGTTAACAACTGCGGTGATTTGCTGAACAATGACGCCACAAACGGTGGTAAAATTGAGTGTGACTCACTTAGCAACTGCCTTGCTTAGCAACAGAAGTTCTGGTCCCAATTGTGTTCATAAGAAGAGAACAATTTGTATCCCATAGTTTCCAAATCTGAAAACTTTGGAGAAATCTTCTGCTTCACCCATCGTTGTCCCTCTCTCCCATCTGTGTGGTGTGGACATTTCTCTTTTCTATGCCCAAATGCTGAGGTACCCAACCCACACATGTTGACTCAGGAGCAACATAAAAGCTTTTCCCCCTCCCCCCTCCCATTGTGGTTTCCCTTCCCTCAACTAATGAAAGCCCTCTATCTTCCCCCATCATCTCGTGTGATTCAAAAATGCAGAGTTAATGAGAATAATTGTTCCCCATATTCTTCTATCATGCCACTTTGAAGTTTTTCAAGTAACTTTCATTCACCAGCGCTGGGTGAAAATAAGTATTTACTGTAGCGCGCTGGGCAAATTGTGCCACAGGCGTGTCATTTCCCTCAGTTTTCTGTCTTGTCTGTACACAGCAAAGAACAAAAGAATTCCAGATGAGCAACACGTTTTAATTCCCGCTGTCTCCTTTTCCCTACGCTTTCTTCTTCTTCTTTTTTTTACTCTCCAATCTGGCGGCTTGGCAGAATCTCCCCAAGGCAGCCCTCCTCAACCTGGTTGCTTCCAGATGAGCCGGACAAGCTCCCGGTTCCCAGGCAGTCAGCGGGTGGGGTCCCTTGGGAAGGAAAAACGGGGAGTCCAAAACATCTGGAAGGCATCCGCTTGGAGAAGGCTGCCGTGAGGGTTCTGGAGCAGGATGGAGCCCGCTTGGATTCCACCTCCTTCCGAAGGGTTACCCATCAGGATACTTAACTTCTTAAAACAGAGGTCTTCAAACTTGGCAACTTTAAGACTTGTGTACTTCAACTCCCAGAATTCTCCAGCCGGCTGGAGAATTCTGGGAGTTGAAGTCCACAAGTCTTAAAGTTGCCAAGTTTGAAGACCTCTGTCTTAAAAGCTGACTTGGGCTTGTTAAAGGAATTTTTCTACCTGGGCTCTCAGGCACACACGAACCCTGATGTTCTTCTTCAGGGAGTTGGGGATAGGTAGGTAGGTAGGAAAGAGTTTGAAGATGGGTCAACACAGGTTGTGTTATTTTATTTTTATTTGAACAGATCCCGGAATGAAGCAGCTTTGCGCAAAACAGTTTGCTAGGAGAATCATACCACCCAGCATCTAGTAAGGAGAGGACTTCCTTAAAACCTAAGACTTTCTTAAGACTCAGGGAACTTGCATGATGCCCTCCCCCCACTTCACAACCTCAAATGAGCAGCCTAATGCTTTCTAAAAGCTGTGAGCTGCATGTAGTTTTTAATTGCAGGGGGGGGAATGCAATGGGATTTATTTATTTATTTGGTGTAGGGCAGAAATACAATGGGAGAGGTCATGTGAATTGTTTTCAATTTTTCTTTCCTTTCCTTCCTTCCTTCCTTCCTTCCTTCCTTCCTTCCTTCCTTCCTTCCTTCTTTCTTTCTTTCTTTCTTTCTTTCTTTCTTTCTTTCTTTCTCTCTCTCTCTCCCCCTTCCTTCCTTCCTTCCTTCCTTCCTTCCTTCCTTCCTTCCTTCCTTCCTTCCCTTTCTTTCTTTCTTTCTTTCTTTCTTTCTTTCTTTCTTTCTTTCTTTCTTTCTTTCTTTCTTTCTTTCTTTCTTTCTTTCTTTCGTCAAGTCTCTTTGTTAAGTGCACCTCTTGGCAGGATGCTCATGGTTCAAAGGCCAAAAAAAAAAAAAAGCTCTCCCCCACCCAAAAAAATACTCTGCTCTGACTGGCAGGTGTAGAGGCTGAATGGTTGAAGAGGGTGGTGTTTTATGCATCACGCTCCCCCCTCCTCCAAAATGATGCCACACTGAAAAGAAAAGGACAAAAAGTACACACTTGCAGAGGCAAAGGTACACATTCTTATCCACCCATATTTCCTAGACTTTAAACTGAAGAGAATACAGCTCATTTCCTGGGGAAAAAGGGATGACTCAGGCACACTGGGAGTCTGCAGTCTGCTCGGGTTCTTTCATGAGATCCTGCAAGATTTCAGAGCTCCCACGCAAGATCTCATGAGATTTTGGAGCAAGATGTCCACAGACACATGGGATGGGGCCAAGATCTTCCTTTCTTGACAAATGTATCTTTTCTTTTATGTACACTGAAAGCATATGCACCGAAGACAAATTCCTTGTGTGTCCAATCACACTTGGCCAATAAAGAATTCTATTCTATTCTATTCTACTCTATTCTATTCTTCAGCTGTGCAGCTGGCAGGCAAAGACAGAGCTAAATGTATACCATTCTTGCTTTCACATAGTGCCTCGAAGACTCCGTGCATCTGTATATATGTATGTATCAGAGGTGGTATTCAGCCGGTTTGGGTGAACCGGTAGTAGCGACCTGCGGGTGGCCGCCCCGGCGCTATGCCATCCTATTTAGCCATGTTTTCAAGCCGCATGCATGTGTGCAAGCCACGCGCGCAAGCAAAGCATAAGCACGGAAGACTAAAGCGAGCATGTGCATGTGCACGCTCACATTATCGGTGCTGGGCGAACCGGTAAGGAAATTATGTGAATCCCACCTCTGGTATGTATGCATGTACAATTTATTTATTTATTTATTTATTTATTTATTTATTTATTTATTTATTTATTTATTTATTTATTTATTTATTTATTTATTTATTTATTATTTATTCATTCATTCATTCATTCATTCATTCATTCATTCATTTATTTATTATTTGCTACCTTGCTTCCTTGCTTCCTTGTTTCCTTGCTTGCTCGCTTGCTCGCTCGCTCCCTTCCTTCCTTCCTTCCTTCCTTCCTTCCTTCCTTCCTTCCTTCCTTCCTTATTTATTTGTTTGTTTGTTTATTTATTTATTTATTTATTTATTTATTTATTTTGTTATTCTTATATGCCGCCCAACTCCCGAAGGACTCAGGGCGGCGTACAACAAGGAGAAATACAAGAATAATAAAAAATTACATAGAATTTAAAAACAAGTACAAAATTTAAAACAGTTATTTAAAACAACAACATCCATTCAGCACATACATACTTGGGGGGGTAGGCTCAGGTGGAATTAAACTGTCCCCCCCCACCTGCAGGAAGAGCCATGTCTTAACGGCTTTTCGGAAGGCCAGCAGAGTGGGGATAGTTCGGGTCTCTGGGGGTAGTTGGTTCCAGAGCACGGGGCCAGCCACAGAGAAGGCTCTCCCCCTAGGGCCCACCAGCCGGCATTGTTTGGCCGACGGGACCTGGAGGAGGCCAACTCTGTGGGCCCTAACCGGTCGGAGGGAAGTGTGAGGCAGAATGCGGTCCCGAAGATATCCTGGTCCTAAGCCATGAAGGGCTTTAAATGGCTTTAATGTTTGGTCTGCCCATCTCTCCTATAAGGCAACTCTGAGCAGCTTACAGATGAAAAAAAAGGATAAATAGAAAAGTAATTAAAGTGTTAAAAAGATGCAGATTAAAAATGTAAAACTGTACACACAAAAAAGGACTAAGAGCACAGGGGATGATGTCCTCTTATCCTGTCAACCACTTCTAGCGATGAGCGACTCCTTTTGGCGCCAAGCCAACTAGTCAACTGGCCAACTTTTAATATCCTTCAGAAGTCCAAAAGGGCAGGAGAAGTTCTCAGTTCTGGTGGTAAAGAGTTCTACAGGGATGGGGCAAGGAAGGAGGAAGGAAGGAAGGAAGGAAGGAAGGAAGGAAGGAAGGAAGGAAGGAAGGAAGGAAGGAAGGAAGGAAGGAAGGAGGAAAAAGGGAAGGGAGGCTAACTTTAACAATTAAGGCTAACTAGGTGACCAGGATAAATCACCCTAGATTTAGGGTGACCGGAACCAATTCATGGCATGACAGAAATCGGGCCGCACAAACAAGCAAAGCCCCATCCGCGGGGTGTAGGCGAAACCATGCCCCCTCTGGTCCGTGGAGAAACCTCTCCCTGGTGCCCAAAAGGTTGGGGGCTGGCTGGTGCCCTCGACTGTGCCTTTCCCAGAGCCTTAAAAAGAAATCTAAAGGTTGCATTTGTTTTAAAGGGGAACCAGTTGGGAAAGTTCTGCTTTTGGATGTCCTGAGAAAGATTCCCTTGCGTGTGATTCTCACGCCAAGATTCTCACTGCCGTTCAAAGGAGCAGCATGTTGGCAACCTTAAGGCTGGGACCTTCAGCCACTGGAAGAGGATCTAGGGCGGCGTTCTGCACAAGGGATGCCCGTCTGCCATGCCTCTGGGTGGCAGCTTGACTAGCCTGGCTCAGGAGTTAATTGGAGAGCTCTGGCTCAGGGCATGGAATCTCCTGCCATAATAATTGCCTCTCTTTCTGGCAGGTATTTCTTCCTCACCCTGACAAAGCACCTTGTTATGAGATGATCAGGTGGGGTGTAGCACCCCTCCAGACTTTCTTCCTACCCTTGCTAGTTAGAGGGAAACCTCTCCTCCTCTTCTTGTAATTAGAGGTGTTGAGGAAAAATACATGAGAATGTCCTTCTTCTTCTTCTTCTTCTTCTTCTTCTTCTTCTTCTTCTTCTTCTTCTTCTTCTTCTTCTTCTTCTTCTTCTTCTTCTTCTTCTTCTTCTTCTTCTCCTCCTCCTCCTCCTCCTCCTCCTCCTCCTCCTCCTCCTCCTCCTCCTCCTCCTCCTCCTTCTCCTGGCTTCCCCGTTGACTTTGCTTGTCAGAAAGTCGCAAAAGCGGATCACATGACCCCCGGGACACTGCAACCGTCATAAATATGAACCAGTTGCCAAGAATCCAAATGTTGATCACGTGACCAAGGGGATGCTGCAAGGGTTGTATGAAAAATGACGATAAATTACTTTTTTCAGGGTCGTTGTAACTTTAAACGGTTACTAAAGGAACTGTTGCAAGTCGAGGACTACCTGTATTCTGAGTGTGACATGGACTTCAGCTGTTTCAGTGCTCCTCTGGGTTAAGGGGTGAAAGATAGGGTGAATGGAAGAGGCAGACAGAAGTGGCTTCAAAACAGCAGCTCTTTATTTGGCAACTATTTACAATCCAGCAAAGGCTCCGTCTGACAGACAGCCCTTTTATAGGGAGCTGCCAGACGGTCTAGCCAATCAGCAGTCAGTATTTTCCCTCCAGAATGGAGGACCTGACTGAAGCCTATGTGCTTCAGCCTGAGAATGTAACAAGGGGCATCTTTCAACCATTAAAAAATGGGTTTTCTTTTTGCATTTTACATCCATCTTTCAGCACTGCTTAAACTCAGTGCTTCTCAATTATTTTCTGTTACGCCCCCCCTAGGAAGAAGTAAACATTTCGTGCGCCCCCAACTCTCCGATCTGGGCCCCAATGGAATTTTAGTGTTAATATTTATTATAAGCTGCAAGCAAACTATTGGCTGGGGAAGGCTGCTCTACCCACTTACCTGGGAGTAAGTCACACTGAACTCAGTGGAGCCTGTTTTCGGTTAGGCAGGCATAGGCTACCGTGGTTAGAGCCCTCTTTTGACACGGGGCCAGGCCAGCTTAATCAAGCCGATGTTTTGGGGTCGCCGGGCTGGCCCATAAGCGCCACCTCTGCCGGACACTCACAGCGAATGGTATGGAAGGAGGCCTTAGGGTGCCATTCGAAGCTTTCGCCCAGCTGCAGAGGATGCTCCTCCTTGTCCAGCAGCAGGTTCGCCACGCCGTTCATGGCTACCGCGGTGCCCGTCGAGAACAACAAGAACCCACACAGCTGCCCTGCCCCGCCTGGCCGCCTTCTCTTCCGGGCTCGGAGCAGCGTGCAACTGGGAAAGCACTCCCCGTCCGGGGGAATCGATTGAGAGGGACCACGAATGTTCCCCGGGGTCCCACGCACCCCCCTGGCATCACTCCATGCCCCCCCGGGGGTGTGTGCCCCACTATTTGAGAAGGACTGCTTTAACTCAACGTCCACAGAGATCAATGTGGATGGAAATTTTCTATAAGTTATGACCACATCCCCAAGGCATGTTTGTGTGTTTGTTTGTGTGTGTGTGTGTGTGTGTGTGTGTGTGTCCCGTGCGTGCATATGCATTGCTTCCTCTTTCACTCAATAGCCACGATGTTTTTTTGTTTTAAAAAAAGTGTCTCTGTGCTGTGCAGCTTGCACGAAAAAAAAATATTTCCGTTACTTGAGGCTGTGAAGCAAAATTCTCACTCGCTCAACAATCGATTGTGGTTTCTTCTAAATGTAACAGCGGGCAGATGGAGGGACATGAGTCAGGCCTTGGAGGGGCTGCTGGGTGCTCTTTGGGGGATTGAGGGCCTGAAACTGCTCCATACTGCACGCTGCCACCCGCACATTTCATTTTGATGCAGAGCTGAGAGCAGCCTGCATATCTGGCAAAAGACCTAGAGACTAATCATGATCCTAGTTCTAGGATAGTTTGCTTCAGCCTGCCACAAGTTGGCAAGTTTTCCATTCTCTTTGGAAATGCATTGATATTCATTTCCCACAGTTATTCATTGACATCAATATTCTTGATCCTTGCGATAGAGACATGCATATGAAAACATTGACACCTCGCATGCTATATAACATTTCTTCTGAAAGATGAGGACATTAAAATAACACAAATCTTTGCTAAGTTTCCATTTGTACCCTATAGAACCTGCACATTATTAACAACTTAATTTGGGACTGATTTTATTGGGGGGTTGCCCTGTGTAGAAATGCACTGTGTACATTAGATCATTACATACACATATTTCCCTCTTTTTTTACCTAATATACTTTTCCCCCTTTTTAATTTCCTTTCTCTTATTTTATTGCATGTAATCTCATTGTTCTGAGAATATACCGGTAGATGTTAGATCTGTGAACTGTATAAAAGTAACTGAACAGAACTAAAATTGCTTCTGTCCAATGCGGGATCTGCAATATTTGGTATCCTGTCTAGGAATCTGCCAGTCCTTTGAGGTAGGCCAGGTTAAGAAAGAGACACTACAGAAACACTTAGAATTGTATTTGCACAAAATTGGAAAAGCGAAGAGATCCCTACAGAGAAGAATGTGATGTGGAAAATATTAGAATGTGCAGAAATGAATAGGTTAACACTGGCAATTAAAGAGAAAGAACAAACCGAATATTATATTATATGGGAGTTATTTTATCGATGGTTCGAGAATAAATATAAAAGTTAGAAACAAAAGTAGATGAGTGAAATATAGAAAATGTATTAATAGAGTTAATATAATTAATAGAGTTAAATAAATTAAGAAGAGGATTGTCATAGTATGAGATATTTAATGTATTGGTATTAAGCTAAGAATAGATTAAATAATGAATATGGCTGTAAACTCTGTTATTGCACAAAACATTTGTACCCAAGTGACACACTGTTTAATGAAAGATGGATTGTTTGTATAAAATAAAATTAAAACAAATTTTTAAAAAAGGAACACTTTTTAAAAATGCCATTGTCATCAGATAGAATAAAAGAAGCTTGAAAGCCTATTTATGTTTCTTTCTGCTTCATCTGATACCAAATCTGAAATTCTTCAGCTCATGCAATTTCAGATTGTCCATCGATCCCCATAAATTTATGAAAATAATTTCATAAATACTACTTTAACTAACAGTACCAAACTTCATAAAAAGAGGTAACATTTAAAACATGAAAAATATAAGAAACAGTTTCTTCCCCTTAAAACTGCTGCTATCATTGATGGGAAACATGATGAGTATCAACAAGGGCCCAAAAATTAGTTGAAGAGTATTGAGTTTTAATCATAAATTACCAAAATCTTCCATGTTCAGCCAGTTTCTATTGAATGCCAGCCATTTACTAACCCCTTGGATAGTCCTACTGATCTTTGGGAGTCAATATTGGCCACGTTGGTAAATCCTGTATCAAAATCAAGGTGGGATTATTCTGAGTTTCTTTCTCATAATTGTTCTTTTTGCCTGACTCTTTAAATTCTTTAGCACACGCAGAGCATCTTCAGGGAAAATAAAAATAAAAAAAGCCGAGAAAGTGGCCACCAACACAAGATCAAAACCCCATCCCCCCCCTTTTTTTTACATGCCTGGCACATATTTCATCATGTAATGGTGGCATCCCTCTTGACTTTTTAGCTCTTCTTGTGGATGCATGTCATTCCTTTCCTCCTTTCTGGTGTGGGTGTGTTATTTTCAGGAGTCTCCTAGAAACTAAAGCAACTATTTTAAAATAAATAATTACAATTGTAAGGGATGTAAATTTAGGAAAGGATATCGAGGTTTTGAAAGAGGTCAGGTGTCTGCCAGGTGCTACTGCCAGCAGAGACAAGAGGCGCATTCTTAAGATTGTCAAGAATGCCAGTAAGGACTGTGATGTTGATGCTATTATACATCTTGGCACAAATGATCTGTCCCCAAAAAGATGCACTTTCTGTGCAGAATGACTTCCAGAGCTTGGGGTATGAACTTAGTAGTATAGGTTGTAGGCTTAACTTTTCAGAGGTTTTACCAGTATATAAGGAACAAAAAGGGAAAGGCCAATGTGTAGCAGAGTTTAATGTGTGGCTAAAGGAGTGGTGTAAAAGGGAAAGCTTTGGTTTTATTAGTCATGATGTCTGCAGCTGGTCCAATGAAAAACTGTACAAAAGAAATGGTTTGCATCCATCAAAGAAAGGGACTGAGCTACTTGGTATTAAATTCAGAGATTTCCTGGATAAACATTTAAACTGAACAGCGGGGACAGAGAATTAATTGATACAGATCATTTCTGTCCCCAGCAATCTAAAATTAATAGGGTTAACAGTGTACACAACATAGATGTGTGTGCGGGTAAGTTTATCAGCTCTGCTGTCAAGCAAAGCCAAGCATTTAATAGTGAGTGCCATACCATGTGCACTAATCAAACAGGTGGCAAGAAAGTAGGGGCAGTCAGGCACAACACAGGTTATGTAGACAATAAACACAGGGTCAATCAAAATGGACTTAAATGTCTATACACCAATGCACAGAGTATGAGGAATAAACAGGGAGAATTAGAAATTCAAGTAAATGAGGGAAGATATGATATAGTTGCCATAACGGAAACTTGGTGGGATGAAACTGACAAATGGAATATACAGCTAGAGGGATTTAAATTATTTAAAAGAAACAGACCAAATAAAAGAGGAGGTGGAGTTGCAATATACGTAAGAAATAACTACATCTCTACAAAAATAGAGCACAACAATAATGAAAATCATCTTGAATGCATTTGGGTCAATATTAAAGGGGAGCGAAATGACATTGCCATAGGTCTATACTACAGGCCACCCAACCAAACAGAGGAAGTAGATGAACTTTTTGCTAGTCAGCTAACTAAGGTATGTAGGAAGCACATCACAATAGTAATGGGGGATTTTAACTACCCTGACATCAACTGGGAGACAAACTCTGCTCCAAGTGGAAGATCCAACAGGTTCCTAACAAACCTAGCAGACAATTTTGTTTCCCAAAAAGTAGAGAAGGGAACAAGGGGATCAGTTATATTGGACTTAATTCTCACTAACAGAGATGAAATGATAGAAGGTGTTGAAGCTAAAGGAACCTTGGGGGCAAGTGATCATGCAATATTGGAATTCAACATTATGCAAGCACAAGCAGTAGAACAAAATCAAACTAAAGTCTTGGACTTTAAGAGAGCTAATTTCAATAAACTTAGAGAGAACTTGGGAAAGATTCCATGGATGAGAATCCTCAAGGGGAAAACAACTCAAGAAGCTTGGGAAATTTTGAAAAGTGAGATTATAAAAGCCCAGACTAGCACAATACCAATGAAGAAGAAAAATAATAGGTCTCAAAAGAAACCAGCATGGCTGCATAAAGAACTCTCTGACAAATTGAAAGACAAACAGGACAAGTATAAAAAGTGGAAAGAAGGGGAAATAACTAAGGTAGAATACCAGCAAATAGCCCGAGCCTGTAAAGATGAAGTGAGGAAAGCTAAGGCTCACAATGAACAAAGGCTTGCGACAAAAGTAAAAAGTAACAAAAAAAGCTTCTTCCAACATATTAAAAACAAGAAAAAAGTCAAGGAAACAATTGGTCCATTGCAGGGAGAAAGTGGCAAGAAGGTGACAAGCAACAGGGAGAAAGCAGAGCTACTTAACACGTATTTTGCATCTGTCTTTACACAAAGGGAAAAAACAGTCCAACCTATCAAAAACAGCATCACAAAAAAGATATTAGGAACACAAGTTAAAATAGGGAAGAAAATGGTAAAGGAACACCTGTCTACCCTAGACGAATTCAAATCACCAGGATCAGATGGATTACACCCCAAGGTTCTGAAGGAACTGGCAGATGAGATCTCAGAACCACTGAACTATATCTTTCAAAGATCCTGGAGCACCGGGGAACTGCCAGAGGACTGGAAAAGAGCTGATGTAGTTCCCATCTTCAAAAAAGGGAAAAAAACAGATCCAGGAAACTACAGACCTATCAGCCTGACCTCAATACCAGGGAAGATTCTGGAAAAGATAATCAAGCAACGAATCAATGAACACCTAGAAGCAAACAAAGTAATAACCAAAAGCCAACATGGGTTTGTCAAAAACAGATCATGCCAGACTAATCTTATTACATTCTTTGACAAAGTGACAAAATTAGTGGACCAGAGGAATGCTGTCGATGTGGTTTACTTGGACTTCAGTAAGGCATTTGATAAAGTAGACCATAACCTACTTCTAGATAAAGTAGAAAAATGTGGGATGGACAGCAACACCATCAGATGGATTCAAAACTGGCTAACCAACCGCACTCAACGTGTAGTGCTCAATGGAACTGCATCTACATGGAGGGAAGTTTGCAGTGGAGTACCCCAAGGCTCTGTTTTAGGCCCAGTACTCTTCAACATCTTTATCAATGACTTGGATGAGGGAATAGATGGGGAACTCATCAAATTTGCAGATGACACCAAACTGGCAGGAATAGCCAACTCTCCAGAAGATAGGCTCAAGATACAGAAGGATCTTGACAGACTTGAGCATTGGGCGCTATCAAACAAAATGAAATTCAATGGTGAAAAAAGTAAGGTTCTACATTTAGGCAAGAAAAACAAAATGCACAGGTACAGTATATGTGGTACCTTGCTCAACAGTAGTAACTGTGAGAGGGATCTTGGAGTCCTAGTGGACAACCATTTAAATATGAGCCAGCAGTGTGCAGCAGCTGCCAAAAAAGCCAACACAGTTCTAGGCTGCATTAACAGAGGGATAGAATCAAGATCACGCGAAGTGTTAATACCACTTTATAATGCCTTGGTAAGGCCACACTTGGAATACTGCATTCAGTTTTGGTCGCCACGATGTAAAAAGGATGTTGAGACTCTAGAAAGAGTGCAGAGAAGAGCAACAAAGATGATTAGGGGACTGGAGGCTAAAACATATGAAGAACGGTTGCAGGAACTGGGTATGTCTAGTTTAATGAAAAGAAGGATCAGGGGAGACATGATAGCAGTGTTCCAATATCTCAGGGGTTGCCACAAAGAAGAGGGAGTCAAACTATTCTCCAAAGCACCTGAAGGTAGAACAAGAAGTAATGGGTGGAAACTAAACAAGGAGAGAAGTAACTTAGAACTAAGGAGAAATTTCCTGACAGTTGGGACAATTAATCAGTGGAACAGCTTGCCTCCAGAAGTTGTGAATGCTCCAACACTGGAAGTTTTTAAGAAGATGTTGGATAACCATTTGTCTGAAGTAGTGTAGGGTTTCCTGCCTAGGCAGGGGGTTGGACTAGAAGACCTCCAAGGTCCCTTCCAACTTTGTTGTTATTATTATTATAATCCGGAATACAAGGGTGTGCATCTTTTTTAGTGGCTGAGGACTACAGTCAACTCTGTTTTGGGGAGGGTGAACAAGAACATCCCATATGTGACGGGGTGGGGACGAGGTTCAATAGGAATGTGGGGTGCTTCCCTTCTGACTAGCACTATATTTCCATAATGCAGCCTAAAATTACATTGGTCTTTTTAACCCCTTGCTCAGGCAGGAAATGGTTTCAGACAAATGGTTGTCCAATCTCTTCTTAAATGCTCCAGTGTTGGAGCATTCAGAAGTTCTGGAGGCAAGTTGTTCCACTAATTAATTGTTCTGTCAGGAAATTTCTCCTTAGTTCTAGGTTGCTTCTCTCCTTGATTAGTTTCCATGGATTGCTTCTTGTCCTGTCTTCAGGTGCTCTGGAGAATAGGTTGACCCTCCTCTTCTTTGTGGCAGCCCCTGAGACAGAGGTGGGTTCCTCCCGGTTTGGACCGGTTCACCTGAACCGGTAGCAACTTGCTGGTGACATCACGATGACATCACGGAACTGGATTGGTCAGTGCTGGTCCGTGGAGGTCGCCATCTCTTTTTTTGAATTTTTTTGACATTTTTTGGAGGAGCTTCTGACACTGCGCATGTGTCACCATCTTGTTTTCAGCTTTAAAAAAAAAATTCTGATTTTTTGCTACTGCACATACGCACGCGGGCAAAGTGCGTGTGCGCCCACGAGGCGCGGCCACGCGGCACGGGAGGAAGCGAACCAGCAGCGTGGTAAGTTAGAACCCACCCCTGCCCTGAGATATTGGAACACTGTTATCATGTCACCCCTACTCCTTTTCATATCCTACCCAATTCCAGCAACCATTCTTAATATGTTTTAGCTTCCAGTCCCCTAATCATCTTCGTTGCTCTTCTCTGCACTCTTTCTAGAGTCTCAACATCTTTTTTACATCGTGGCGACCAAAACTGGATGCAGTATTCCAAGTGTGGCCTCACCAAGGCATTATAAATCCTACCAGTGGTAGGATTCCAATTTTTTTACTACTGGTTCTGTGGGTGTGGCTTGGTGGGCGTGGTGGGTGAGCCATGGCGGGCATGGCAGGGGACGGATACTGCAAAATCCTCATTTCCTACCAATCTGCTGGGACTCGGGAGGCAGAGAACAGATGGGGGCGGGGCCAGTCAGAGGTCATATTTACCCGTTCTGCAAACTACTCAAAATTTCTGCTACCGGTTCTGCAGAACCGGTCAGAACCTGCTGAAACCCATTTCTGGTATTAACACTTCACGTGATCTTGATTCTATCCCTCTGTTAATGCAGCCTAGAACTGTGTTGGCTTTATTGGCAGCTGCTGCACACGGCTGGCTCATATTTAGATGGTTGTCCACTAGGACTCCAAGGTCCCTCTCACAATTAGTACTATTGAGCGAGGTACCACCTATACTAGTGTTGGCGAACCTTTTTGGCACCGAGTGCCGAAACGAGAGCGCATGTGCGCAGGGGAGCACCAGAAAGTGGAAGAGCAACTCCTGGTGCGCATGTGTGGGAGCGCTGAAACTGGAAGAACTGAGCCACCTGGTCACCTGGTATTCCAGTTTCTGGTGCGCATGCATGCGCGAAGACCACCTGGTGCACATGTGTGCGCTGGAAACCAGAAGCTTTGCTTTCTGGCATGCACATGTGCGCCAGGGAGATGCTCTTCCGGTTTACGTGCTCCCAAGCATGCAAAGACCAGCTGGCCGGCACGCATATGTGAGCTGTAACCCAGAAGAGCAATGGGAAACAGCTGGCGTGCCTGGAGAGATGGCTCTGTGTGCCACTTCTGGCACACGTGCCATAGGTTTGCTATCACGGACCTATACTATACCTGTGCAATTCATTTTTCTTGCCTAAACATAGAAACTTACTTTTTTCATCATTGAATTTCATTTTGTTGGATAGAGCCCAAAGTTCAAGTCTGTCAAGATCCTTCTGTATCTTAAGCCTATCTTCCGGAGTGTTGGCTGTTCCTGCCAGCTTGGTGTCGTCTGCAGATTTGATGGGTTCCCCATCTATCCCCTCGTCCAAATCATTGATGAAGATAGTGAAGAGTACTGGGCCTAAAACAGAGCCTTGGGGGACCCCACTGCATACTTCTCTCCATGTAGATGCCGTTCCATTGAGGACTACACGTTGAGTGCGGTTGGTCAGCCAGTTAAGAGCCAGAACTCTGTTGCTAAGTATTTTTGCATTGTAACACCAAATGCTGCATTTCTTCTTTGATGGATGCAGCATGATGAGTCTTAAAACTCTTACTCAGGGATGTTTAGTTCATTTGTCTGAGTTGGAGGGATGATTATCTCCAGGGTGTGATTAAAATAATCAAGATGTTGGCCACAATAATACAACAGAAGCTCCACCTTTTTTATGCGCAGTCTTCTTCTTCTTCTTCTTCTTCTTCTTCTTCTTCTTCTTCTTCTTCTTCTTCTTCTTCTTCTTCTTCTTCTTCTTCTTCTTCTTCTTCTTCTTCTTCTTCTTCTTCTTCTATGTGATTCTTCAGATGACGTTTGGTTGGTTGGATCATGGCCATTTGCTCATAAATGTCTCTAAGCATTACTTGGTCATTCCAGAAGTGGGTTAAAAAAAAACACCAATGGGAATTATCTGTCTGAATCATTGTCAACACCCTAAAATGAGTTTTGTTGTGTTTCACCCACACTAAAGGGCAGTGAAGCTTAGCTCTTGGTTGGTCACAATAGACCAACCCATGGCTTAGATCGAATTAGCTCACCTCCACAGATGGTTCCAAGTACTGGCTCAGCCAAGTGAGAATGTTTATCTGCACAGCTAGCCTTTCCAAAAAACATCCTTTGGTGGTGGTGGTGGTGGTGGTGAATCGGAAAGCTTGTGACAAAACAATATGTACAGCTAGCACACAGAAAGAAGCAGAATGAACTTCCTGTCTACACGAAGTAGTGGCCGTGGTTCAAAACTACCTTCAAGCTTAGGACAACATATGAGATTGGCTACTTTGGAGTCCTGTGGAACTCTTCATGCTCTCTAAGCTTGGTGGTTTTCTTGCAGATGTTTCATTACCCAACTAGGCAACTTCATCAGAACGCCCTTCTAGCACCAATGATGTTACCTAGTTGGGTAGTGAAAGGTCAACAAAACTGCCACGCTTAGAGAGCACTGAGGACCCCACAGTTCAACCCCGAGTTACAAATATTATCTTCCATTGGCTGCCTTTTTCCCCTGCTGCATTTATAGGAAACCAGATCAAAGGTGGTGTGTCTGCTGCAATTTACTCCTTTGTGGATCTTGGTGGTAGCCAGCACTTCACTGGCCTGAATTCTTGATCTATCTCCCCTCCTGATTCCTGGCTTTTTAACTACCCATGATAGAAGCTTCCATTTGCCTAAATTTGCCTTTTCCCCCTTCTGGATGCTGCAATGTCTGGATGCAAAACAGCCCGTGTTCTCTCCTTTCCCTATCACTTGCTTGGGAGCTGCAGCATGGCAGGATATGGCAAGATGGTGTGGATATTTCCAGAAGATTAAATGGTATTCCCCCCCACCTCCTCTTGATTAGCCCGAGGGGATGCCATTTGGCTCAGGGGGCACAGTGACCTAGTGGTTAAGATGCTGGGCTTGTCAACTGAAAGGTTGGCAGTTTGAGACCCAAGTACTATATGACAGGGTGAGCTCCCGTTCTTGCTCCAGCTCCTGCCAACATAGCAGTTCCAAAGAAAGAAAATGCAACTAGATAAATAGGTACCATTTCACTGGGAAGGTAAACAGTGTTCCATGCGCCTCGGTGTATAGTCATGCCAGCCACATGACCATGGAAGCATCTTTGGACAATGCTGGCTCCCTCAACTAGGAAATGGAGATAAGCACTGGCCCCTAGAGCCAGACATAACTGCACAGAGGAAACCTTTAGCACTTAGCCTTATATGCCACTTCACAGGGCTCTACAGCCAAGGGTGGGTTCCTCCCGGTTCGGACCGGTTGGCCCAAACCGGTAGCAACCCACTGGTGATATCACAATGACGTCACCGACCCAGTTCGGTCGATGCTGGTCCATGGGTGCTGCCACCTTTTTAAAAAAAATCTAAAAATTTTTTTAAAAAAATTTCTTCTGAGCATGCGCAGAAACTGAGTTTCCAGCACTGTGCATGCGGTCACCATCTTGTTTTCGGCTTAAAAAAATTTTTTTTGTTGATTTTTTTGGCACTGCGCATGTGCGCGTGCGCGAAGCACGCACGTATCCATGAGGCGTGCCCATGTGGCATGGGTGGAAGCGAACCGGCAGCGAGGTTAGTAGGAACCCACCCCTGTCTACAGCCCTCTCTAAGCAGTTTACAGACTTATCATCTTGCCGCCAACAATCTGGGTCCTCATTTTACCGACCTTGGAAGGATGGAAGGCTGAGTTAATCGTGAGCCTATGAGACTAGAACTGCTGGCAGTGGGCAGAGTTAGCCTGTAATACTGCATTCTAACCACTGCACCACCACAGCTCTTTACCGTTAATCTCTTCACGTTTCCCCCGTTTTGGGCTCAACAGAAGGCCAAGGCCTTGTGGATCGGTTTGGGATGGTGTTGGGAGACATTGGGGGAAGGAAATCGTGATCGTGTTAAGACCTGGAAAACCTTAAGCCCTGATTCATGCAGTGTAGGTGCAGGTGGAAAACAGAGGATGTTCTTCAAGGTAAGGCAAGAAGCAACGTATTCAGTCAATAACCATACCTTTATTTATTCCACACGGTAAGGCATCAAAATGATTACACGTTAACAGTTAGCAATCATGTATATTTGCTTTAAAAACATGGAACTTTTAGGGTTTTTCCCCCCCTATGGGAAAGAGGAACAAGGTTGATGGCTCTGCTATGGCTTCCTTGCAGACTGAACTCCCAACTGACCACCAGTTAAGGAGGAGCTGCTTTTTTCCTGCCATGGTTTTGATGCATCTGACCCTGTTTGTAGGGAGCAATAAGCTTCCACAGGGCACAGCCTGAAGGGGCAAGAGAAGGCAACGTTCACCTCTTCCAACGTTCAGAAGGGCTTTGTGTGTCCTCAGCAAACTTTGGGTTAGGTCCGTTGGAGTTTTTGGTGGGATCTGGGTCTCCCCCAGGTTGTAAATGCTACATGTGTGAAAGACAACACTGTGGGAAGAGAGGAGAATTACAATTCAAAATAAAGGTATCACCAAGTAGGACGTGTTAACGGTGCAGGCTCTCACCTTTTAAATATTATTAACATGTTTTTTTAAGATATTAATAATTGAAATTAGCTTCGGTACAGCAAAAGGAAGGAAGGGAACACAAATGCTTTAATTTTTCCTTGTGTTAAAGTTTGTTTCTCAACCTTGCCAGTTTGAAGATGTGTGGACTTCAACTCCCAGAATTCCACAGCCAGCGTTGCTGGCTGTGGAATTCTGGGAGTTGAAGTCCACACATCTTCAAACTGGCAAGGTTGAGAAACACTGTGTTAAACACAATCTATCTATATCCTGCAAGGCTTCCCCCCCACCTAATCAATTGCCATTCTGTTTAAAATTAGGAGAAAAAAAAGCTATTTCCACACACAAAAATTCTAAGCAGATTTAGGAACTGGGATCCTTCAACAACAACAACAACAATATTTTTAAAAAGATTTATATTATTTTAACAAATAAAGACCCAAAAGTAGATTTTTTTTTCAGTTAAATACTCCATGAGCCAAAGAATCTTTTGTATAAGCTATTGTGCATCTTTTCCTTTTTTTCTTTCTTTTTTTTTAAAAAAGCATACGATAGTGCAAAGCAACAACAATAACATCAACAAAGAAACCTGGGCCAAATATTGGACCAGTTGCATAAAAGAGATACATGTGTTTTTCACATCTGGGGACAACAGTCTGTCGTAAACCTGAACCTTCGGCTGCGGTTTGCAAGTTACAAATAGCAAGAAATTACAACAGGTACACAGTCTCTTTCAAATTTGTCTGCCTCTTTCAATATCCTATAAATACATCTCCGGAGAACAGACTAAGGTACTCTGCTCATTTGAGAACATGTTCACGACCATGTTTCTGGCCTTCACACCCCAGAGTGCTTTAACTAAGATCTGGGGTTTCTACAAGGCTAAATGCATCCCTGAGTATAGACAAGCCACCATGTCCCCTTTGCCCCAATCAGAATTTGAAACGAACCCCAATTTTGCTGGTTGGAAAGCATGGGTGCTCCAAGTGCAGAGCGTACCCCTAGGTCTTAGATCAGTGATTCTCAAACATGGCAACTTTAAGACATGTGGACTTCGATTCCCAGAATTCCCCAGCCAGCATGAATGGACTTCAACTCCCAAAATTCCCCAGTCAGCAAAGATGGACCAACTCCCAGAATTCCCCAGCCAGCATGAATGAACTTCCAACTCCCAGAATTCCCCAGTCAGCAAAGATGGACTTCAGATCCCAGAATTCCCCAGCCAGCATGAATGGACTTCAACTCCCAGAATTCCCCAGCCAGCATGAATGGACTTCAACTCCCAGAATTTTCCAGCCAGCGATCTGTTGCTAAAGTTGAGAAAGACCGTCTTAGATAAACTATCGATCTCAGTTAAAGCAAAGGAGAGGACCAGATCTAGGAGAATCTTTTCAGGTTCCTGGGTTCAGGTTCAGATATGGATGTGAATGAATGACCCAAAATGATTTTGAAAGATCCAGTCACGGTTGTTTCAAGGCTAAAACAGGGGGAATTCAGATGTGACACACTTGCCAATTTTTGTCACAGGTCTGCTATCTGCAGATCCCATAGGACAGTGATGGCGAACCTATGGCACGGGTGCCACAGGTGGCACGCGGAGCCATATCTGCTGGCACGCAAGCTGTTGCCCTAGCTCAGCTCCAGCGCGCATGTGCATGCCCGCCAGCTGATTTTTGGCTTGCGCAGAGGCTCTGGGAGGGTGATTTCGGCCTCTGGAGGGCCTCCGGGGTGGCAGGGGGAGCGTTTTTGCACTCCCCAAGCTCCAAGAAAGCCTCTGGAGCCTGGGGAGGGTGAAAATGGGCCTCTGGGCCCACTAGAAGTCAGGAAATGGGGGAGTGGGGGGGTCGTGCACACATGCACAGGGGGCTGGGGCAAGTGGGGGGCTTTGAATTATGTGTGTGGGCACGCACGTGCATGCGATAGCGCGCGCGCGCGCGCACTATTTCGGCACCCGAGGAAAAAAAGGTTCGCCATCACTGCCATAGGATCACCTTTGACCACCTGGCACCCTTTAGATCTGCAGGACTCGATCCTCATAATTTTTACCTGAAGGGATTCTGGCTCAGAATTTTGGTAGTTTACCAAGTAAACATTTGGAGGGCTTCAGATTGCAAAATCCAGAGGAAGCTCAGCTTAATAAAGGTTATTTGATGTCATACAGGTTTAAGGTTACACCTAAGGACAAATATGTAATACCTGATTCTCCCCCCCTCCTCCTTTTTTTTAAAAAAAATAATACAATCTAGTTGTTACTCAGATTCTGACTCCAACCCTTAGGCAAAACACACCGGTTTTTTTTTTATTAGACTGAAAACAACAGTAAGGAAGAACAGAGGAGGTTTATTTAAATCATGACCAAAGCTTGAGATTAATTTTGGGTGGTGCACTAGGATTAAAACAAAAAACAAAAAAAACCAGCCAAGTATTTCCTGTCTTCCTCTCCCACCCAAGAACTCTGTGCTGTGTGGTGTGTGTGTGTGTGTGTATGTGTATGTGTGTGTGTGAGCGATATTTCCTTTTTGAGCTGTGTAAGATGTGGCGATGGGATTACAGACATTGCACTGTGTAAACCAGTGGTTCCCAACGTGGGGCCCATGCCCCACAGGGGGGCAATTTGATTTTTAATGGAGGCAATTGGAACCTTGTTTAAACCAAGTTAATGGCCTTTTAGGCTACCTCCGCGTGAGTAGGAGTTCACTTTTTGAATAATAAGAATTATATGTCACGGGGGAGGGGGGCATCAGGATTTTAGAGATGCTTAGGTGGGGCATGGCCAAAAAAAGGTTGGGAACTACTGGGCTAAACAGTAGCAAAAACTCTCTGAACACCCTCCAAGGATCTATACCTACATGCCTCTTTTAAAAAAGAGAACGAGCCAAATATTTACTCACACAACTAATATAGCCCGGGTGCCAAGGATAGCCTTCTGCAGGAAATGCCTTGCCTGGCTTAGTCTCTGGACAAGATGCTGAGCTTGGGGTCTTAGATAACTACCTGGTCAAACTATGGTCCTAATTCATGAAAGGACTAAATCTGGGTCTGAGCTGCAGTGTGTGAATGGCAGCAGAATGCCAAAAGGGGCTTTTCGCCTGGCATGAATAAGAACATCTGGGCGAGGTTCAGAGGTGGGTTAATACTGGTTCTAACCGGTTGTTTAGAACCGTTAGTAACTCAGCGATGACGGCATGGAGCAGATTCTGTCGGTGTCTCCAGGGGCGCAGCCATCTTGGATTTTGTTTCTGCGCATGCGCGGAAGCTATTTTTTGATTGCTGTAGGCCCGCGTGCACGGTGCGACCCTGAGCAAACCGGCAGCAAAAGGATCCAGAAGCCACCCCTGGCAAGGTTACCAAGTTATCTTTTCCTTTGGTTGCACACGGTATCCTGATGTCTGTGAGATAGAAAAAGGTCTTGGAAATGAGGTTCTTTATAGCCCTGTCTCCATCTCATTAGGACTGGTGGAACTAGCCACCATTGCTTGTACACACTGTAGGAGTCAGGAGTAGGGATGTAGACAATGGGAGACTTGGTTAGCAGCACCAAAAACTTCCTTCCACAATCAGAAACTAGAGGGCTGTTCTCGCTTGAGTAAGTGCAAAAAGCCACGACCCAACCAGAAATCCCGTCCTTGTTTAGCTCTCTTCACTTATGTTTTGTATCAACTGAGGCCTTGTTATCTAAGCTTCTGTCTGCGCTGATGGTGATCATTAATGACTCATCCAACGTGCTCAGCTTGGTCCCTGAATTAAAACCTTTTCTTGGACAAACCAAAACCATACATTCACCAGATGACCTGGATTCACACAGCCGCAAAACCCCTTAATCAAGATGAACGCTAACGCAACTTTGGTGCAAAGGCAGCTAATTTTTAACGTGAAGCAGGAGAACTTCAACTGAGTAAGATCTCTTTTGCTAGAGGCTTTCAAACATAAGGAATATGGACTGCCATTATTTTGTCAGAAATGGTGTAGGGTCTCCTGCTTGGTGCTGCCGGTGGTTCGGAGAACTGGTAGCGGTGGCAACGCGAGGCTCCACCTGCCCGGACATCGCCATTTTCTTTTTTTTAACCCTCTGCATATGCGCAATGCCTTCTGCGCATGCGCAGAGGGTGAAAAAGTGCACCCTTCCGAACCGGTAGGGAAGATAAGTAGATTTCACCACTGCCCTGGATTCATAGACCTCTGTCATCAGCTCCATTATTCGAGGGACTAATATCAAGAACCTTTGATCCATCATGCATCCATCCATCCATCCATCCATTTGAAACACTGCTTCGGCCTTTGAGATGATTGCTAAGGACAACCTTCTCTAACCAGTTGCTCTCTGGATCTGTTTGGATTACACCTCCCATAATCTCCAAGCTGGCTGGGGATCCTGGAAGGTATTATCTGACCTATCTGGGAGACACCATGTTGGAAAGGCTGAACCGGAGCTTTTTGTGTTTGGCCATTTTGCTACAACATAGAGTTTTTTCTTTTCTACCCATTCTTTTGCCTGTTCTGGACGCAACAGACAGTCTTTCGTGGCCGAGCGCCACCAAGGTGTTTGCGGGTAACAACTCCAAGTAGTCCCAATCCATCTGGATGTCCCAAGTTGGGGAAAGGCTGCCAAAGACCATTTGTCAAGAAGAGCCTCTGAAGATTTGTTTTGAAATGTATCCAAATTCATGCTATCTCTAGCCTTCCTGTGCTTGTTTCATTTCTTATTATCTTATGTTTTGGACAAGAACCGTCTCATTCGGGATGCCAAGGCCACTTTGGGGATGGAGTGGACAGGACCACCAGTTGCAGCTCTTTTTGGTTCTTTTCTCCTTTGAACCACCAGTTTGTGAAGAACAGGGCTTGGCCTTCAGTGCTTTTTCAATATGGCCTCCAGACAGCTTCGTCCATCCTCCCGGTTGTTGTCATGGTTGTCGGGGAGTTGCTATGGCTACCGTCTGCTTCCACGCCATCAGCCTGACTGGTGAGACTGGGGTTGATCAAGTTGTTTCCTGCCGTGGCACTCGGACAAGATGGCAGCATCCGGGTTGGTGAGCGCTCTCCTCCTGCCACCATGGAGAACTGGTATGACCCTGAGGAGGCACCATAGTACAAGTGGTAAGGGGAGGGATTGGTCTGGAAGGGTCCACTCTGGTTTTGGGTGGAGCTGGGGTACGGTGGGGGAAGGTAGGTGTGGTGGAACCTAGTGGCCGTTGGCATGCTGGTCATACTGAGGCCCCCGATTCCTGCGGCGGATGGTGTCGCTGTGTACGGGAAGGCCGCAGGCATGGCACCAGGGTAATGCATTCTTGGGTCTGGAAACCGGGTATCGGTGAGGCCTGGTAGAGCAGAGAAGGACCGGTCAAACTGCCGTGGGTCGGAGAACGGGCTGAGTTCAGAGGTACCTAATTTTGGAAAGAGAGAAGGGGAGAGAGAACAGGAGAAGACGTTAGTTGGGATTTCTTTTGCAGCAAATTGATGTTCTGACTTAGGCTTCCCCAGCAGCACAAGTCCTCATCCCGATAAACCCCTTTTAACAGATTAACAGATTAACAGAGTTGGAAGGGACCTTGCAGGTCATCTAGTCCAACCCCCTGCCCAAGCAGGCAAACCCTACTTCTGCCTCTACCTAGGATTGAACTCACAACCTCCTGATTGTGAGGCAAGATCTCCACCTCTAGGCCACAGCAGCTGGGTATGAATGGTCGTAAGTCGAGGACTACAGGTAGACTTACAACAGTTCACTTAGTGATCATTCAAAGTTACATCACTGAAAAAAGTGACTTATGACCATTTTTCACATTTACAACCATTACAGCATCCCCGTGGTCACATGATCAAAATTCAGAAGCTTGGCAAGTGATTCATATTTATGACAGTTGCAGTATCCAGGGATCACGTGATCCCCTTTTGCGACCTTCTGACAAGCAAAGTCAATAGGGAATCCAGATTCACTTAACAACCATGTTACTAATTTAACAACTGCCGTGATTCGCTTAACAACCGTGGCAAAGAAGTTCATAAAATGGGGCAAAACTCACTTAACAAATGCCTCACTTAGCAACAGAAATTTTGGGCTCAATTGTGGTCATAAGTCGAGGGCTACCTGTGCTTGTAATAATGAATCCCAAAGGGCTTTTCAGGTTTTGTGAATAACTTTTGTGGATGGGGATAATGGGTGGCTGGTTCCTCTGAATTTATCCAGGTGAATTCTGAAAATCCTTTCCATCTAGGCCTGTGATGGTGAACCTATGGCACGGGTGCCCAAAGTGGCATGCGATGCCATGTCGCCCGGCATGCGCGGCCTTGCCTCTTTGTCTTCTGGGTTTCTGGTGTGCATGCAGGCGCGACGATCAGCTGTCCTTCGCGCATGCGGCAGTTCCGAAAACTGGTGTGCGCATGTGCACCAGCCAGCTGATTGTCAGGTATGCATGTGTGCCAGAACCCAGACGTTTGGCTTTTCCGGAGCACAATCACTTTGCGCGCATGGTAGCGCCAAAAACCAGCTTGCGCATGCGCGCTGGCCAGCTGATTGTCGGGTGCGCAGGAGCACTAGAACCCGGAAGTTCAGCTTTTCCAGAGCGCGATACCTTCACGCGTGCGGCATTGCCGTAAACTGGCCTGCGCATGCACGCCGGCCAGCTAATCGTCGGGCACGGCATGCGCGCTAGAACCCGGAAGTTCAGCTTTTCCGGAGCGCAGCCCTGTGCGATGTTTCCGCGGGACCTTTTCGGCACTCGGTGCCGAAAAGTTTCGCCATCACTGATCTAAGCTGAAGGTTGAATCACTTAAAGGACCTGTAAAATGCAACTGAAATTGTTTTCTTCTTCTCCTCTTGATTTTGCTTTTTCTCTAGTTCCACCATTGTCATTGCAATTTTTCAAATCAATCTATGATCTGGAGTGGTTTTATAAATTGTACTGGGAGTTTCAACCCTGTTAATCACTTTACGTCATTAATCTCAGGTACTTCCAGGTAGACATTAAAGTCAACAGAGCAATTCTGTGACTAGACCAGTGGTGAAATCCAATTTTTTTTACTACCGGTTCTGTGGGTGTGGCTTGGTGGGCGTGGTGTGGCTTGGTGGGTGTGGCTTGGTGGGCGTGGCAGGGGAAGGATACTGCAAAATCTCCATTCCCTCCCCACTCCTGGGGGAAGGATATTGCAAAATCTCCATTCCCACCCCACTCTGGGGCCAGCCAGAGGTGGTGTTTGCTGGTTATCCAAACTACTCAAAATTTCCGCTACCGGTTCTCCGAACTACTCAAAATTTCCTCTATTGGTTCTCCGAACTACTCAAAATTTCCGCTAGCGGTTCTCCCGAACCTGTCAGAACCTGCTGGATTTCACCCCTGGACTAGACACAAGGAATTTTCCAATATTTCCATGTAAAACAAATATCTTAAGTAAGCTAGGAAATAAATAATCCAGATCCAAGATGTTTTGTTTTGGTCTGCCATTAGAGATGCTTGGAACCAAATCAAAGATTTTCTACACGTTCCACCATTCTATCACAGACTCTTCCTTAAACCTTAACCCATTTCTTCCCCCTTTCTTCTTTCTCTTCTACAGTAAGGCAGCAAATGAGATCTAACCAATTATTTGGAGACATTTGGAAATCCAGCTATGGAATTACTTTTTGTTTGGCCCTTGGGTCTTTTAAAACAATTTTTAAAGCAAAAATGAAACGAAAATTAGATCTCAAATGGAGGCTTGGGAAGAAAGTCTTAATGTGTTGCGCCCAACACGTTGCAACAATTATTTTCCTCAGAGGCAAAAAAAAAAAAAAAGCATTGCTTCTTATCTCAGGTACACGGGCAACCCTTCACCTGGATCCCAGCCGACGGTATAATTTTTGTTTTCCATACCCCCTGAAAACATTCTTTCCCTGTAGCAGCAGCAGCAGCAGAAGTTTCAGATAGTTTTCTAGCTAAGCTGCCCACCTTTGCTTGCACACCTACTTGTGACCCACTCTGCTCTCTTGCCTCTCCTGTCCTGCTCCAGCCCAAAGCGTGCCTGAGCGTTTGCGCTGATTCATTCATGTTCTCCCTGGATCATGCCAACGTATTCTAGGCGACACTAGCTGTGAGAACTTCAGAAGATGAATATCTTGAGATAAACGGCAGGCAGGCGCCATGCGCTTACCCAGCCGCTGGAATGGAGCGGAGGGAGGGCTCGCCTTCCTTCATTATGTTTCACATGGCCATAAATAATATTCCACAAAGAGCAAATTCAAACGAAAAGCTCAGCGCTTAGGGCACATTTCCCCTTTTCTCGTCCTCTCTAATGCATTCCCAAGAAACGTTTCTGGAGAGGCCAGATTTTATGGGTCGGAGCTTGCCAGGGTTGGCAAAGGGCTGCCCATTGAGAATATAAAAGCAATGGATAGAGAGAGGGGAGTGTAAAGAAAAGAATAAAAACAGACTGATAAATAACAGCATAAATAGGTGCAAAAATAGGATACTGAATCAAGACTGATTGGATAAAAATTTATAATTATGTAAGTTGTAGAATGTTTTACGGTATACAGTATGCATTGATATATATATGGAAATGGTGGAGAAAAAATAAAAAAATATTTTTTAAAAAAGAGAATATAAAAGCAACATTAAGAGGTACAAGAGATAATGAGAATGTCTGGAAGATAAGCTATAGCAATTAATTTGGAAGAAAATTGAAAATTGATAGTATTTTGGACAGAAATGTATAATTATGTATGTTTTGATATTATGGTATATGCATGGATGTTTATGTAAAGATGGTGAAAAAATAAAAAATTCTTTAAAAAAATAAATAAATAAAGAGAATATAAAAGCAACAGTGGAAATGCGCTAATTACTAGCAGCTTGCGATGCATAACAAAGAGAGGCGAGTTATGCAAAATGCCAAAAGTAGACCTCCCTCCTCTATGGGTTTAAAAAAAAACAGGAAAAGGGGGCTCCAAGCATCTATCCTTCTCAGAATTGCCAAAGTAATTTACAAGTTAGAGCATAGCCTTGTTTGTTTTATTTCGCTGCTTGTGAAAAATTTCTACACAATCCCCCGAAGTTCTCACATATGTTATCATTGCAGGCCTGTAAAGCCAGGAAAACCGAAGTAAGATTGTAAAATCATGACGTTTCACATGCAAGTTACTTCACGGAATGACCAAGTTGCTAGTTGTTAGTTGCTGTGGTTACTAACTAAGCACTAACTAAACCTGTGTTGCTGCTGTTGGACTGACTGCACAATATGCTGGGTTCAGGGGTGGGTTGTGGTTGTGGATCGTTTTGCTGCCAGTTTTCTCAGGGTTGTGCCAGGCGCGCAGAAATTAAAAAAACAAAAACAAAATTCAAGATGGTGGTGCCCATGGACTGGCACCGACAGAACTGGCTCTGTGACATCATCGCTGCTTTACTAACAGTTCTAAAGAACGGTTCTAACAGTCCTACCTCTGGCTGGGTTCCTACAACATACATAGAGGGGTTTTGACAACCACATGGCTGCAGAAAACCTAGCTTTGTTTTTTGGGCAAAGTTTTTCAGAACTGGTTTGCCATTCCTCCTTCCTAGGGCTGAGAGACAAAGGTTGGCTCAAGGTCACCCAGCTAGCTTTGTACCTAAGGTAGAACTAGAACTCACAGTCACCTAGTGTCTAGCCTGATGCTTGAACTACTTCCCTAAATTGGCTCTCAAGAGGGTTCTGCACCCCATCATAGGAACCCTGGTGACGCAGTGGTTAGAATGGAATACAGGTAGTCTTCGAGTTACAACAGTTCATTTAGTGACCTTTCGAAGTTACAACGGCACTGAAAAAAGTGACTTATGGCCCTTTTTCACACATGACTGCTGCAGCATCCCTGTGGTCTTGTGATCAAAATTCAGATGCTTGGCAACTGGCTCCTATTTATGACGGCTGCAGTGATCTGGGGGTCACGTGATCCCCTTTTGCGACCTTCTGACAAGCAAAGTCAATGGGGAAGCCGGATTCACTTTAACAACTGTGTTGCTAACTTAAGAACTGCACTGATTCGCTTAACAACTGTGGCAAGAAAGGTCGTAAAACAGGGCAAAATTCACTTAGCAACTGTCTCGGTTAGCAATGGAAATTTTGGGCTCAATGGCAGTCATAAGTCTAGGACTATTGCTGTCTAAAACTCTGCCCACAGCCAGGAGTTCAATCCTGACCATGTTTGGCTCAGCTTGCCATCCTTCCAAGGTCGGTAAAATGAGGTCTCAGATTGTTGAGGGCAACATGCTGACATTGTGAACTGTCCAGAGTGGGCTGTAAAGCATTATGGGGCAGTATATACGTCTAAGTGCTGTTGCTATTGTTATCACCATTTTGTTTGGTTTCATTTTAAAGATGATTTTAAGGAAAGGGGGGAAAGAAAAGGGAAAGGGGGAGAGAGGGGCAGGGAGAGAATGAGAAAGAGAGAGAAGTACATATGTTGTAAAAGGAGAATGCAACGGGGCCCAAAATCTTGCACAAATGGAAAAATTTGCTTGGTTTTGTCACATCTGCCAACATTTCTGAATTAGAAATGAGGGTCATGAATATTTTAATATGCTTTGTCCAGCACGACACGCACATGCTTCTATTCCTCTTTTCCCAGCTCCTTCACATGTAGAAACACCCCCATATATGTAAAAAAAAAGGATTTGAATCAACATTTGTGGCAAACCCCTACCCTCCGATTTTGTTGACATTCCTGTGCCCTTCTTCCCCCATAGATAACTCTTTCCTAAAAGAGATGGCTTCATAGGTACCATCCAGGGGTGGGTCCTAACTTACCTCACCGCCGGTTCGCTTCCTCCCACGCTGCATGGCTGTGCGTGCATCGCGCGCCGCATGGCCGTGCCGTGCGGGCGTGCGCGCATGTGCAGTACCAAAAAACAAGCAAAAATAGCAAATAAAAGCCAAAAACAAGATGGCGGCACATGGACAGTGCCGGAAACTCGGCTTTTGCGGATGTGCAGAAGCAAACCCCCCCCAAAAATCCCCCAAAACAGATGGCAGCGTCCATAGACCAGCACCGACAGAGCTGGCTCCGTGCCGTCACCACCAGTTTACTACCGGTTCTATAGAACCGGTGCGAACCGGGAGGAACCCACCTCTGGTCCCATCAAAGAAGACATCTAAATATGGTTTGTTAATGTTTTCTGCCATTATGTTTATAATAGGGATGGCAACCCTTTAGAGCCCAATTCGAGAGAAGATTGCCATTCAATTTCTGATAATTAAAATGGATGGGCTTAAAACAATTCCTCCCAAAAGTAAGGGCTGTTGTTCCGTACACCCTTCCATGACGATGGGAGAAGGCAGATTTGCTTAACAAGCATGTGATTCACTTAATGACCGCAACAAAAAAGGTTGTAAAATTGAACATGGCTCGCTTAACAACTACCTCGTTTACTGATGAAAGTTCTGGTCTCAATTGTGGTTGTAAGTCGAGGGCTACTGTAGAAGATTTTAGTTTCTCTGCAGTGCTCATCTCCGTTTCATGGCCATGTGGCCAGCATGACGTCATGGGGTGCAGTTACTTTCCCACTAGAATGGTACCTATTTATCTACTCGCATTTGCACGCTTTTGAACTGGTAGGTTGGTAGGAGCTGGGGCAAGGAACAGGAGCTCACCCAGAGGCGGGTTCCTAATTTTTTTACTACCACTCTGTGGGCATGGCTTATTTTGTGGGTGTGGCTTGCCGGCCATGTGACCGGGTGGGCGTGGCTTCTCGGACTGCTGAAGGGAGGGGAACTGAGATAGGTCTTGCCGCCCATTGCCCCTCCCCTCAGCAGCTCGAGAAGCCTCGAACGTGCAAAAATGCCGAGGATCATCACTGCGTGTTCGTGGCTTCTCGGACTGCTGAGGGGAGGGGAACTGAGATAGGTCCTGCCGCCCGTTCTTTCAGCATCTCACATGCTCCCTCAGCCATCCTCCCCTGCTTGGACTCACTGTGGGGTAGGAAGCTCGGCTTCTGGGCATGCGCAGAAGAATTTTTTTTAAAAAATTAAAAAAAATTTTTTTTAATGGTGGCGCCCAGGCACCGGCAACCGACCGCACCGGTACTGTGACGTCATCAGCAGGCCACTACCGGTGCTATAGAGTGGACCGCACCTGTAGGAACCCACCACTGAGCTCACCCCATCGCGTGGAGTTGTGGACCCAGATATATATATATAAGGGTTGACAAGCCCACCATCTTAACTGCTGAGCCATCTCATCACTATATATCGCAACATGTGTTTGTGTGTGTGTGTGTGTGTGTGTGTGTATTATTTGTGTCTGAGGTTATACCAAACGTATAATATAACCTCATCTCTCTCCCCCCTCTTCCTCTCTCTTGCCCTCCCTCCCTCTCCCTTTCTCTCTCTCTCCCTCCCTTCCTCCCTCTCCCTCCCTGTCACTGTGTGATTATTGCCTGTTACATGTATATGCAGGGAGATGCATTCCTATTCAATATAATGGTTTATTCCTGAGCACGTGATTGATATGTTCTTGTACGCATGTGTGCATTCCTTTCTCCGCTCTACCCTTCTTGCTCTGTCTTCCATTGAGAGAAGATGCACTTTTATATTAGAGATGTAAACAAATGAGGATTTATTGTTTTTGTACCGAAATAAATATTTTTACTTAGACTTTTAAACTGCGGTTTCATTTCTAATGTCTGATGTCCGGGAAAAGATCAAAAATCTCCTCTGTGAGATTAATTATCACCTCTGTCACTCCCTCTCTCTCTGCCCCTCTCTCCCTCCCTTCCTCCCTCTCTCTCTCCCTCCCTTCATCCCTCTCCTTCCCTCTCCCTCTCTCCCTCTCTCTCTCCTTCCCTCCCTCTCTCTCCCTCTCCCTCTCTCCCTTCCTTCCTCTCCCTCTCCCTCCCTCTCCCTCTCTCCCTCCCCCCTCCCTCTCCCCCTCCCTCCCCCCCTCTCTCCCTCTCTGGAGAACCTTTTTTCTTTCTATAGAACATTTGGAGAAATTATCATTTATGCAGCACAATCCTATCAGGTGTCTTTCTGGATGTCTTCCACCAAATGCCATGGGGTTTACTTTTAGGTAAGAGTTTAGTAAAGTTCCCTCCCTCCTTAAACATAATTAAACAGCAAAGCAAAATCAAAACGCCCTGACTGTGTCTGCAACTTCTTTAGAAAGACCAACCCCAACCCCTAACCCCCCCGCTTCATCTCCTCATCATCTGACCATGGGCTAATAATATATAAACAAGATATTATCAGGAAGAAAACATAATTTGTTCCTCGTGTTGCGTGCATCGGAACTTAAAAAAAAAAAAAAGACGGCTCAGCTCATTCATAAAGCCTTTGGCCGATGCTCAGCCAAGCAAAAAGGCTCCACGTCCTGGAAGCCAAGAAGCGCATAGACGATCCTCTGTTGCAATTGTAATTGGCAAAGGTTCTTGCATTTACCCTCACAGGTTGCCTTTGCCTTGATTGGCTGCAGAACGATACCCGGGAAGATAAGGATTCCATTGATCAAAATTAAAATATGGCATCAAATCAGCAAACCCAGAAAAAGCCCATGGAAGAGAAACAAGCAAAGAGAAAACAAGCAAGCAAAATCTGGCAAGAACAGCTCGAAGTTGTTCCATATACGTTTAAAAGAACCCAGATATTTGGGTCTAGAGCAGTGTTTCCCAACCTTGGCAACTTGAAGATGTCTGGACTTCAACTCCCAGAATTCCCCAGCCAGCGAACGCTGGCTGGGGAATTCTGGGAGTTGAAGTCCAGACATCTTCAAGTTGCCAAGGTTGGGAAACATTGGTCTAGAGATTTTACCATGTTTTGCTGTGGTATTGCACGCTGAAGGAAGAAACAAGTGGAAATCCTGGGTGGGCATTACCTCCGAGACGGCCTTCTCCAACATACCTCCCTAAGACCGATTAGAGCCCACAGAGTTGGTCTGCTGGTGGTTCCGTCAGCCAAACAATGTCGGCTGGCGGGCCCACAAACAAGGGCCTTCTCTGTGGCAGCACCGGCTCTCTGGAATACACTACCCCCCCCCCCCGAGATCTGCATTATTCCCATCCTGCCAGCCTTCAGAAAAGCAGTAAAAACATGGCTTTGTCGACAGGCCTGGGGCCAATGATTTTAATGTAACATCGAGCACTCTTGGCCCCATGAATGATTTATTGTAGGGGTTTTTAAATTGTGGTTTTTAATGTTTTTAAATGTGTTAATATCTATTGTTTTTAATGCTTTTTATATTTGTTGTTGCATGTGAATTTTTTACTGTTGTGAGCCGCCCAGAGTCTCTGTGGAGTGGGCGGCATACAGATGCAACTAATAAATAAATAAATTGGTAGATATACAGCAGAGGTGGGATTCAGCAGGTTCTGACCAGTTCTGGAGAACCGGAAGTGGAAATTTTGAGTAGTTCGGAGAACCGGTAAATAACACCTCTGACTGGCCCCGCCCCCATCTATTCTCTGCCTCCCGAGTCCCAGCTGATTGGGAGGAAATGGGGATTTTGCAGTAACCTTCCCCTGCCACGCCCACCAAGCCACGCCCACAGAACCGGTAGTAAATTTTTTTGGATCCCACCACTGATATACAGGTAGTCCTCAACTTACAACAGTTTGTTTAATGATGGTTCAAAGTTACAACAGCACTGAAAAAAGTGGCTTCTGGCCTTTTTTCACACTTACGACTGTTGCAGCATCCCCATGGTCACGTGATTTATATTCGGAAAACAGGATAACAGAAACCTTGGGGGTCTTCTAGTCCAACCCCCTGCTTAGGCAGGAAACCCTACACCACTTCAGACAAATGATTATCCAACATCTTCTTAAAAACTTTCAGTGTTGGAGCATTCATAACTTCTGGAGGCAAGCTGTTCCACTGATTAATTGTTCTAACTGTCAAGAAATTTCTCCTTAGTTCTAAGTTGCTTCTCTCCTTGATGCCTGACAACTGGTTCATATTTATGACGGCTGCAGTGTCCCAGGCTCACGTGATCACCTTTAGCAACCTTTCGACAAACAAAGTCAATGGGGAAGCCAAATTCACTTAACAACTAGTGTCAGGGTTCCAAATAACACCCCCAATGAAAGAAAACTCCAAGGCTTGAGGTTCCTCAAAGTTCCATTTTATTAGAGATGTCATATTGGCACATCTGGGGAAACCCGAATCTGAAAGTATGCGGTTTCCACACCCAAAAGAAAGTTCAAGTCCCTGCCCCCAGCACCCACATGTCCATCACATTGTCCAATCAATGCACCGTTCCAACTGGAGATGCCTCCCAGGCACCCCTCCAGGTGCAGGGTAGAGTGACCTTGATTCTCGGAGAAAGGAATGTTGTTATGACTATATCTCTTCACTCACACAATCCTCCCTCCCAGCTTCCCACAGCGCTAAATGTGGCAGGCCTGAAGATCCAAGGCCCAAGATGGTTTCCAGGCCTGACAACCAGTATGCTCCTAACTTAAAAACTGCAGGGGTTCACTTAACCAACATGGCAAGAAAAGTTGTAAAATGGAGCAAAACTCACTTAAATTTCTCACTCAGCAAGGTGAATTTTGGGCTCAATTGTGGTTGTAAGTTGAGAACTACCTGTACTGCACAGGGGTGGGTTCTAACTTACCTCGCTGCCGATCCGCTTCCTCCCGTGCACATGCGCAGTGCAGTGGGGAAAAAAGCCGAAAACAAGATGGTGACCGCATGCACAGTGCCGGAAACTGGGCTTCTGTGCATACTCAGAAGAAGAAATTTTTTTAAAAAAAATTAAAAATATTTTAAAAATTAAAAAAAAAATTAAAAAAAGAAAAATGGCGGTGCCCACAGACTGGCACTGACCGAACCGGTTCCGTGATGTCATTGTGATGTCACCAGAGGGTCGCTACCAGTTTGGGCGAACCGGTCTGAACTGGTCCGAACCCACCTCTGGTACTGCAGTCATTTCCATTTTGGTGATTTTCAAGGCATCTTCTAGAGCAGTGGTGGCGAACCTATGGCACGCGTGCCACAGGTGGCACCCGGAGCCATATCTGCCGGCACGCGAGCCGTTGCCCTAGCTCAGCTCCAGCACGCATGCGCGCGCTGGCCAGCTGATTTTCGGCTCTGGGAGGGCATTTTAGGTTTCCAGAGGGCTGGCGGGGGGCATTTTCACCCTCCCCGGGCTCCAGGGAAGCCTCTGGAGCCTGGGGAGGGTGAAAAACGGGCCTACCAGGCCCACCGGAAGTCGGGAATCAGGCCATTTCCGGCCTCCAGAGGGCCTCTGCGGGGGCGGGGGAGGCCGTTTTCGTCCTCCCCAGGAATTGAATTATGGGTGTGGGCACTCGCCCGTGTGTGATAGTGTGCGCGCACGCGCTTTCGGCACCCGAGGGAAAAAAGGTTCGCCATCACTGTTCTAGAGTTATCCAACTATTGTTATGTAAGAATAACAGGAATGAGGACAGATTTATATCATTTCAACAATGGTTGGGTGATGTTATGAAGGTGTTATAAGCCATTTATGGGGAAAGATGCATTTCTCTCTCTCTCTCTCTCTCTCTCTGCACTATAATTATGGCAGGAGTAGCCCTTTTTATATTGAAATGGGCTTTGGGTTAGCAGAGGTTTACTAACTATAGTACAGGTCTTTGACTTATGACCGCAAAAAGAACCCAATATTTCTGTTGCTAATTGAGACAGTTGTTAAGTGAGTTTTGCCCTATTTTATGACCTTTCTTGCCTCAGTTGTTAAGTGAATCACTTCAGGTGTTAAGTCAGTAACACAGTTGTTAAGTGAATCTGGCTTCCTCATTGACTTTGCTTGTCAGAAGGTTGCCAAAGTTGATCACATGAATCCAGAATTGTAATGCAATGGTCACAAATATGAGCCAGTTGCCAAGCTTCAAGAGTCATAACATGTGAAAAAGTGTCATAAGTCGCTTTTTTCAGTGCTGTTGTATCTTCGAATGATCACTAAATGAATGGTTGTAAGTCAAGGACTGCCTGTATGGAAAGTCACAAAAAGAGCTTTTGGCCTAAGCCAGGGGTCAGCAACCTGTGGCTCTGGAGCCAAATGTGGCTCTTTCATCCCTCTGCTGCGGCTCCCTGTCACCAGTCGGCTCCACAATTGATAGGGCTTTTGGTTAGGACAGGTAGAGGAAAAAGGAAGCCGTGCTAGGTGGAGACTCTATGGTGGGGGAACTGGTCTTCCGGTCAGCAGAGAAAAAAGGACACCACACTAGGAGGAGACTCTATGGTGGGGGAACCAGACTTCCAGTTAGCAGAGGAAAAAGGATGACGCGCTAGGAGGAGACTCTATGGTGGGGGAACCAGACTTCCAGTTAGCAGAGGAAAAAGGATGATGCGCTAGGAGGAGACTCTATGGTGGGGGAACCAGACTTCCGGTCGGCTCCAGAATTGAACAGGGGACTTCCGGTTAGGATCTTTGTGGCTCTTTGAGTGTTTAAGGTTGCTGACCCCTGGCCTAGGCTTAATGCTTTCATCAGAAGGACCCAATTCTTTCAGGCATGAAGTTATTCCAGACTTTGAAAGGAGGACTACAAGTGAGCCTGGCCAAAAGTGAACAGGGAGAACTACAAAAAAAACTGGGTTTTATTTTCATTTGACTATAACTGACATTAAATTCAGTTAGTATATTTCCTCTACATTTTAATAGCTTTCCTCTATTGTTATATCAAAAAGGAGAGTTTGACAGAAACTAAACTTTTCCAGCACCTGATAAACTGGACCCCAATTTGGGGTAGAGTTATGCGTGAGTGGACTCTCATCTGTTTTCAAGCCAACGATTTAGTATGGAACAACGATCAGATCAAACTATGGGATTGATTTTATTTCGTAAATCAATTTTCAAATCAATTTCCCGCATGAGCCAAACTCCTTCCGAGGATTCTGACCGACTCAGAGACATCCGATAGTGTGATTTGCTCTCAATGGTTGGTCCAAATTGAAAAGCTGGTTTGATCCGGAGAGCTGAATGGATTGCTTTGGAGCGTAAAATCTCCAAATCCAATCTTTTCATAGCTGTCCTGTCCAGTTCATTGTTCTTTGTCTCTCTGTGGCCAACCAGAGACCTCTAAGAAGACCAATGAAAAGCAGGAAAGATGCAACCCATTTCAGGGGCAACATCCAGATTGACATGGTCCTTTTCAGAGGGTGGCTTAAATCATAAAAACAGACGGTTGCAGGAACTGGGTATGGCCAGTCTAGTGAAAAGAAGAATGAGGGGTGACATGATAGCAGGGTTCCAATATTCGAGGGGTAGGGGCAGCCAGAAAAAGAGAGGGTCAACCTATTTTCCAAAGCACCTGAGGGCAGGACAAGAAGCAATGGGTGGAGACTAATCAAGGAGAGAAGCAACCTAGAACTAAGGAGAAATTTCCTGACAGTGAGAACAATTAACCAGTGGAACAACTTGCCTTCAGAAGTTGTGAATGCTCCAACACTGGAGGCATTTAAGAAGGGATTGGACAACGATTTGTCTAAAATGGTACAGGATTTCCTGCTTGAGCAGGGGGTTGGACTAGAAGACCTCCAAGATCCCTTCCAACTGTTAGGATCTATTGCCTGATGCCGCTTTTTCATTCTTCAGGGTGGGTCTTACCTGAAGGCTAAAATCTCTTTGCAGCTACTATTTTTCTGGTTTTTCATTCCATTTGCAGCTGGAGATGACCATGTCTCTTCCATCCTGCCCCATTCTCCTAACCCAAGCTAAACCATGAGCAAAATCTACCAGTTCAATCATAACAGGTTTTTTAAAAAAAACCACAGACGTTTATTGCTTCCTTCTGAAAAATTTACTATGGCCCGATTTATATTTCTGGATTTTGCGCATTCCTGTATTTCTTTCTTGGCAATTTGGAGGGCCAGTATTTGTCTTGTCTTGCTGCCAATCAAAATATTTGAAGGAAATGTTTATTTTCTTCTGGAAATCGCACCAGCTGCTGCCTTAACTGAATACACTCATTTAGAAGTAAGAATTTAGCCATTGTGAGAGCAAGTATGGCACCGGCACACGCTGTGTTTTTGACCCAATCTATCAACGGAAATGGCAACACTTTGGATCAGGGAGCTGGGAAGTGAAGAATGCGTGTTGAACCAGAGGTCGCTGCCCTGGTTAATCTCATGCCAATGCTTTGGGGGCTCCCCATGCTCAGCAGCACCAAACAGGAATTCCACATTGCGCTGCTTTCCAAACTGCTTTGTCCTTTTTAAATAAAAGGTTGCCATTATTTTATTTCATAAAAACACAAGCAGCCCTATGCTGGATTGGATCATGACCAGTAGTGGGTTCCTACCGGTGCGGTCCACTCTATAGTACTGGTAGCGGCCCGCTGGTGACGTCACAGTACCGGTGCAGTTGGTTGCCGGCGACTGGGTGCCATCATTTTTTTAATGGGCATTTTCCGAAAGCTTAACCTTTTATACTGTTAATTTTATACTGTTTATACTGTTATTCTTTAGACGAAAACATTGAGGACTGTTAAAAGATACTGTTCTTTTAACAGTCCTCAATATTTTCGTCTAAGGAATCCATGACTGAAACCAAAAATGCTGTATGAGACTTGCTTGTCTTTTAACTACAGCATTTTCTGCGTATAAAGGTTGCTGTGTTGCCATGGTGTAACACACACTTTGTATGCAAAGCTTTTCATGTAAGGTATAAAATAGCAAAAATAGTAGTAACATCTCTCTGAAATATCTAATATATGACCAGCAAGCCACGCCCACCCGGTCACATGGCCAGCAAGCCACGCCCACCCAGTCACATGGCTGGCAAGCCACACCCACATAATAAGCCACGGCCACAGAGTGGTAGTAAAAAAATTAGGAACCCGCCCCTGATCATGACCTACCCAGTCTAGCAGGCTGTTCTCGAGGTGACCAACTGAGTGGACAAGGAAGCACCCTAGTCTCCCAACCAATGGCCTTCAGAGAAATTCCCACTGTCATCAAGGCTAATAGCCTTTTTCTTTGGAGAAAATCTAGACCTTGTGTTGACCACATTTTTGGCTGGTGAGATGGTCTGGAAATTGGCACCAGAGTTTTGTGAGCTATGGGCTTTCCCATTGACAAAATCGTTGTCATAGTGGATGAGGCCACTTTCAAAACATTTATATATCAAAAGATAAGCAGGTGAGGTTTCTCCCCACCAACTGTAGAGATGCTCTATCAACCCATGAGATACCCGGTTTCCCCCAAAATAAGATATCCCCTGATAATAAGCCCAATCGGGCTTTTGAGTACATGGCAATAAGGCCAAGCGCTTATTTCAGGGTTCAAAAAAATATAAGACAGGGTCTTATTTTGGGGGAAACACGGTATCATGATGGTGCTTCCAAAATGAGTCAAAACGTAATGCCATTTTCTTTAGGACAGGTATAATTACCAACACAGGAACATGTAGCATACATCAAAATGAAGCTGGTCCTCTGTGGATCACATCCCTACTTCTCAACATAGTCACCGTTTCTCTCAATAGCAATGTTCCACCTTCGAATGAGAGCACGTATCCCTGCCTCGTAAAATTTTGTTGACTGTTCTTTGAGCCACTTCTTCACTGCAGTTTTCACTTCCTTGTCAGTGGAATAAAAATCCTCCATACTCACCAGATTTAGCACCTTCAGACTATCATCTTTTCGGCCCCATGAAAGAGGGTTTGAGAGGCAAACATTATTCCAGTGACGAGGAAGTGAAAACTGCAGTGAAGAAGTGGCTCAAAGAACAGTCAACAAAATTTTACAAGGCAGGGATACATGCTCTCATTCGAAGATGGAACATTGCTATTGAGAGAAACGGTGACTATGTTGAGAAGTAGGGATGTGATCCACAGAGGACCAGCTTCATTTTGATGTATGCAACATGTTCCTGTGTTGGTAATTATACCCGTCCTAAAGAAAATGGCATTACGTTTTGACTCACCCTCGTAATTGTGGAAATTGTTAAATTGGGTATGCTATGGGGTCCTTGGTGCTCTCTGAGCTTGGTTGCTTCCTTGCAGACATTTCATTACCTGAACTAGGTAACTGCATCAGTGCACTGATGATGTTGCCCAGTTTGGTAATGAAACGTCTGCAAGGAAACCATGAAGCTCAGAGAGCAACAAGGACTTCATAGTTCAACCCTGAGCTACAAATATGCTCTTCTATGGGTATACCATCACTGCAATTTCCATATAGGCTCTTGATATGTTTAAATATTGGAGTTCAATATATATTCAAACATACACATTTGTGCAATGCATAATTGACCAATTGGAAATATCATAGCAGAAGGGTTATCTGGGCCATGGACCTCCATGTTTTGCGGTTCTAGATCAACAACCAAGACGCACAACTGGACTCACACATGAGCAAGCAGAAGCAACCTCACTGGCATCAAGGAACAAAGACAATATTTTAGGAGCTCACTTTGGTTCCCAGAGGGAAATTCTGGTACCTGCATTCCTTATAAGCTTCCATCACTCCTTTCTCAGATAGAAATATTTGTGCAAGCCCCCAAATATTCATCTATGAGACAATGAGGCAGATCAGAGCCAGCCATTCATACATTCCTAAAATAGATGTCTGCTTTTTCTGGACTAAGTTGCATTGACTGACAGGATAAACAAGAGAGAGATTTAACATCCATGCGTAAATGTTTATGCTGACTTCCCTTCTTCTTTTCCTTCTGGTTTTTCCCTCCCAAAGCCCTCCTGTTCTCTTTTTTCTATAATCTTCTTCCAGGATAAATCTGACTTCCCACCCCAGATGCAATCTTCAATTTATGAAATGCAATCATTTAAAAAGATTTCACCTGATTAATCAGCTTGTTGTATAAATAAAGATGGCTTTTAGATTTCTTTAGATTTATTATTAGAGTTGGAAGGGATCTTGTAGGTCATCTAGTCCAACCCCCTGCTCAAGCAGGAGTTCCTACACCATTTGAGACAGATGGCAGTCCAGTCTCCCCTTGAAGGTCGCAAGTGTTGGGGCTCTCACAACCTTTGCTGGCAAGCTGTTCCACTGGTTGATCGCTCTCACCGTCAGAAAGTTTCTCCTCACTTCCAGGTTGAATCTCTCCTTGGTCAGCTTCCATCCGTTATTCCTTGTTTGGCTTTCTGGTGCCATAGAGAACAGCCTGACCCCCTCCTCTCTGTGGCATCCCCTCAAGTATTGGAACACTGCTATCATGTCACCCCTGGTCCTTCTCTTCGCTAGACTGGCCAAGCTCAGTTCCTGCAACCGCTCTTCCTATGTTTTATTTTCCAGACCCTTTATCATCCCTGTTGCTCTCTTCTGCACTTTCTCTAGAGTTTCAATGTCTTTTTTGTAGTGTGGTGACCAAAACTGGATGCAGTACTCTAGGTGTGGTCTGACCAAGGCTTTATAGAGTGGTACTAGTACCTCTCTGGTCCTTGATTGTATCCCTCTATTTATGCAGTGTTTTAATCAGTGTTTACAAAAATTACAGACAACACTTTGTATAGGACAGGGGTCGGCAACCTTAAACACTCAGAGAGCCATTTGGACCCATTTCCCACAGAAAAGAAAACACCGGGAGCCACAAAACTCTTCCCGTGCCTGACTATTTCCTGAGCAGCCACAAAACTAGCATTTATAGTTGAATTAAAGATTCTGTTTTCTTCTGAAACGTTTCTTTTCTTGGATTTATCCTACCGTGGGTTGAAAAGCTTAATAAATTGTGTGTCAGTGGGTGTCTCACATTGGCAGTTTTGTGACGCATATTTTGAGTGACAGGGAGCTGCAGCAAAGGGATGAAAGAGCCACATGCGGCTCCAGAGCCGCGGGTTGCTGACCCCTGGTATAGGATAAGATGCTTTCCTCTCTCTCTCTCTCTCTCTCTCTCTAAAGCAACAAGTCTTTCAAGACCTTTCCTTTTTCTGCTTCTTTCCATTTTTCTTTTGCGTCTATTATATTGTCAGCCTGTGGGCAGGGATTAGCATAATCTTTTAATATCCATGCAGCACTCACAACATTGTAGAGACTTTATAAATAATCACAGCAACAGCATCACATCTGAAAATACTCTAAATTTTAGTTAATATCCCGAAATTGCCTTTGATTGCCTTTGACTCATACGCTGCCCATTTGAAATAATTAAAATAATGCCTGCTTACTTCAGAACACCCATTCCCCCCATCTGTAAACACATATAGTCATCAAGAATTGTTGTGATCAGAATGGACGTGTATGTATCATTCAAAAAAGAGAGGAAGGGAGACCAAAAGAGAGGCGGAGACTGCCAATTTGCACAAATTGGGCATACACTAATTTACCAGTGTTCCAAAATCTAAGGGCTGCCACCAGTGTTTCTCAACCTTGGCAGTTTGAAGATGTGTGGACTTCAACTCCCAGAATTCCCCAGCCAGCGTTGCTGGCTGTGGAATTCTGGAAGTTGAAGTCCACACATCTTCAAACTGCCAAGGTTGAGAAACACTGGCTGCCACAAAGAAGAGTGGGTCAACCTATTCTCCAAAGCACTTGAAGGCAGGCCAAGAAGCAATGAATGGAAACTACTCAAGAAGAGAATGAACCTAGAATTAAGGAGAAATTTCCTGACAGAGCCACAAAGGTCTTAACAGGAAGCCTCCCGTTCAATTCTGGAGCCGACCGGAAGTCCAGTTCCCCCACCATAGAGTCTCCTCCTAGCGCGGCATCCTTTTTCCTCTACCTGTGGTAACCAAAAGCCCTATCAATTGTGGAGCCAACTGGCGACAGGGAGCCGCAGCAGAGGGTTGAAAGAGCCACATGTGGCTCCAGAGCCGCGGGTTGCTGACCCCTGAGCTAAGTACTTATATTGTGGTTCGCAATTGAGTCGTTGGCCAGATGTCATGATTGTACAAGCTTGCACATTTCAGCCATGACAATAACAGTCAAGAGCAGAAATGCTTTTGAGAGCCTCCCTTAGCTCACTGATTGTACTGAAGCATAATGCACCCATCATGTGTACGGCTAGCCCTCAACTTACAACCAGTTATTTAGTGACCATTTGAAGTTAATCAGTGGAACAACTTGCCTCCAAAAGTTGTGAATGCTCCAACACTGGAGGTTTTTAAGAAGAGATTGGACAACAATTTGTCTGAAATAGTATAGGGTTTCCTATTTGTGCTGGGGGTTGCACTAGAAGACCACTAAGGTCTCTTTCAATTCTGCTGTTCTGTTACCCACACAGACCAACCTTTGTGAAGTATTTAAAATCGAAAGTAAAATGACCTGCATAATTTGTGCACCTGAAATCAAATGACCTATGCACCTGTGATCAGCTGACCTATGTCTACCTGCCTGCTCAATCTGTTGGCCAGATGTGAAGTCTAGGTTCCCATCTGGTGCCATGGGTATCAAAGGGCATTTTTTAAATTTTCTGAGCATTCATGCCTCCATGGCCCTTTTGCAAATGAACAGACCACGAACCGGTAGCGCCTGCGATGGGAGGCTCCGCCCACCCGCCCAGACGTCATCAAAAATGCTCTGCGCATGGGCAGAAGCTTCTGCACATGCACATAAGTATTGCGTGCATGCGTGCCCACACACTCCCGTTCCTGAACCGGTAGCAAAGGTAAGTGGAACCCACTACTGGAACAGACCCTAATCACCACAGCCCTCCGAACATACATTCAAAATTCCAGATGTGCTTATAGGTCTGAAAATTGGAGAGGAACTCTTGAAGGGCCAACAGCTCTCCTGGTTTTATGATTGCACTAGGCCAGGGATCTCCAAACTTGGCAACTTTAAGACTCATGGACTTCAACTGCCAGAATTACCCTGTTAGCGGAGAAATCACTCCGTAGGTCGATGGATTGTTGCTCCCTTTTGAAAACATACTTACTTAGAAAATAAAACCCGAGATTCAAATCTAATTAACAAAATATTTATTTCAGTAGAAAAGTAATAAAAAGAATCCTTATTAAAACTACATTTTATCGGTTAAGGAATAAATCACTTCTACCTTGGTAGAAATGGCGAAGAGAAAGGAAAGGAGTTGACCTCTGGAATGCAGACATGCGTAGTAGAATATATCATACGTCTGCTTGACCATAAATACAAGAAACAGAAAAACATAGAGATGCACAACTGGCAATATTCACATCGTGACAAACCCAGCCAGCCATGCTAGGGATTCTGGGAGTTGAAGTCCATGAGTCTTAAAGTTGGCAAGTTTGGAGACCGCTACACTAGAACGTCTTTCTGATGCTTTTGAGGAGAGAATGTGATGAAAAGAAGGATGCGCAGCCACTAAAGGGAAGCTTTGCTGATTTTCAAGAGGGCAACTTTTGAAATCTGTTTTACCAGCAGGGCTCCCCAACTGGAATGAAGCTTCTTTCGCAGCTGGAGGGAAGAGCGAAATGGATGTCGAGAATCAGCACTCTTACAATAACTTGCAAATTCCTCAATCACCCAGTGGAGATTTCCAATGAATGGCCCAGCAGTTAAAGCCATCAGTCTGTCACTTCAGCTCCCAGAGTTGGGTTGCAATCCCGACTCCGTTAGCGGAAGGCAAGGGAAGGAAACCCATTGAACCGAAATAATACGGTGTTAAAGCTAGTTCTGACTTTCTGTTTATTTATCTGTGCACTGCCCGTGCTGAGGAATACCCTTAGCCAACACAATTCTCCGAGTCTCAGGCCTGCTGTAGTTAAACAGCACAAGCCAATGTTGAAGGGGGAAGGAATCTGTTGGAGACAAGCTCAAGGATTGCAGAAACACAGAAATACGTAACGGCTTTCGAGGGAATAAAAAACGTGAGACAGGGAGAATCAAAAATTGCCGGATGAGGCCTCAGGCTATTCATTGGCTGTAGAATGCCGTTTGATGTGGGGGAGAAAAATAAAACTTGCAAATTAACAGAAGGTTGGAAAATGGACCTGAATATTTTAGTCCAAGCAACAGAGCAGAGCGGTAGCAACCCGCTGGTGATGTCACTGAACTGGATTGGCCGGTGCCGGTCCGTGGGCGCCGCCATCTCTTTTTTTAAATTTTTAGTGAATTTTTTTACTGTTTTGAAGTATTTTCCTGTTCCGCTGCTTGTAAAAGGGCCCTCCCACCCGCCTCCGGGTTTATACTGACCATTATTCCTTCACCCGAAGCACAGCTGATCAGCTCCTCCGCTGTGTTTTGGGCTGATTCAAGCTATGGAGCATACGCAGATGCAAAATTGCATGAGGGGATGTGTGCTTGCACACGAGCGGAGTGAGCGCACATGCGCAAAACATTGCGATGCGAACCGGTGGCGAAGGTAAGTGGAACCCACCCCTGGTCTCACTGGCTCGTAAGCTAAATGTTGACCCTGCCTCTTCTCACAATATAGGTAGCCCTCCCTTAATAATCCTAGTTGGGACCGACATCTCCATGGCTAAGCAAAGTGAACATTAAGGAAAACATCACGTGACCACCTCACTTAGTGGCAGAAGTTTTAGCAGTCTTGGTTGTCATTGTTCAGAGAATCTCCCACAGTTGTAAAACAAGACACCATGCAATTGCAACTTGAGGCCTCCTGCTGGCTTCTCCAGTGACTTTGTTGGAACCAGCTGGGAAGGCCACAATTGGCAATCAGATATTAGCGTGAGATGATGCGACTATCTTAAATTCGTGATGGTTGCCAAGCACCCGAATCGCAATCATGTGATCATGGGGATGCTGTAATGGTTGTAAGTGCGAGGACCAGTCATCAACGGTACTTTTTCCAGTACCGTTGTAACTTTGGATAGTTAAAACTGATCTAAAAGTAGTTGGAATCTAAATTCGAACTGATCTAAATGTAGTTCATAAAATTATCTGCCACAATGTCCTTCCTGTTAATGACTACTTCAGCTTCAACCGCAACAACACACGAGCACGCAATAGATTCAAACTTAACGTAAACCGCTCCAAACTCGACTGCAGAAAATACGACTTCAGCAACAGAGTGATCAATGCCTGGAATTCACTACCCGACTCTGTGGTTTCTTCCCCAAATCCCAAAAACTTTAACCTTAGACTGTCCACTATTGACCTCACCTGATTCCTAAGAGGTCAGTAAGGGGTGTGCATAAGTGCACCATTGTGCCTACCGTCCCTGTCCTTCTGTCCTATTGTCCTCATTTATCTGTACTTACTTCGCTTATGTTCATGTTTATACCTATACCTGCTATCTTGTACATGTTTGACAAATAAATAAATAAATAAAAATAAATAAATACATAAATGCTAAATGAACAGTTAAGCGAAAACTACCTGTATTTCTTTCCCCACGACAGAAGCCTCTGTTTTAATACCACCATTTGCTCAGGAACTTCGAGAACTGATGTAAAATTTCTCTCCGTTATGCTTCTGAACTGACTTTGCTATTTGGAGGAGGTGGATGGTGCTACTGCTGGGGCTTTCTATTCTACATCTTAATAGCAACATTCAGTACAGGTCTGGGTTAATACAGTAGTCCTCAACTTACAACAGTTCGTTTAGTGACTGTTCAAAGTTACAAAATCTCTGAAAAAAGTGACTTACGACCATTTTTTACACATGATCAAAATTCAGGCGCTTGGCAGCTGACTCATATTTATGACAGTTACAAATAGAGGTGGTCCTCGACTTACAACAGTCCATTTAGTGACTGTTCAAAGTTATAACGTCCCTGAAAAAAATTGACTTATGACCATTTTTCACACTTACAACCGTTGCAGCACCCTCATGGTCATGTGATTAAAATTTGGATGCTCGGCAACTGGTCCATATTTATGACAGTTGCAGTCATAAGGCGGAGGTCATATGATTGATCCCTGTTTGCGACCTCCTGAGAAGCCACGTCAACGGGGAAGCCAGATTCACTTAACAACCGGGTAACTGCCTTATCAACTGCAGTGATTCGCTTAACAACCGAGGCAGGAAAGGTCGTATAAAATGGGGCAAAACTCACTTAGAAGATGTCTCACTTAACGACAGAAAATTGGGGTCAGTCGTAAGTCGAGGACTACCTGTATGGTTTCTCAACCTGAAAGAACTCACATCACCTCTTGATGCAAGTTGGAATAGAAGCATGGGAAGCCACGGAGGCTGCCGATGACTCAAGAGATGAGCATGCGATGAAATGAGATCTTCACATGCATTCTTGGCTATCTTAGCATTACATCAGGGCAAGGCAATACATTCTGCCGTTGAGAAGTTCACTGAAATTTTGGAAATTTGGAAGAAATTTCATTGCAAATTCTTGTGCACCAACATGGAATGAGAACTGGGGGGGTGGGGGTGGGGGAACTAAAACAAAAGAGTTTTAATCTGCTGTTGTGCTTTAAAGTAGGTCCCAGTTTTATCTCTTTAGCCAACAACAGGTTTTATGTGATTACCCAACTGGGTAAAATAGCATTTGAAGATGTGACCTGGTTGGGTAATGAAATGCCTGCAAGAAATCAACCAAGCTCCGAGAGCCCCAAGGTTCCTATGGTCTTATTTTTTTTATTTCAGATAGCAATAAGACTGCTTTCAAAATCTTGTGCGCAGTAATGGGCTACTGAAGAAGAAACACAAAGGAGAGGAAAAATGAAAGCAAGGAGATCATCTTGGCTCCATCATCCATTCTCTGAACCTCAAAGAAAAAGTCACTTTCCCTTCATTAATACTCAGCTTCCTTTGGAAAACTCTTTTGCAGCTGCCAAATTAAGCAGATGGGGAAAACCCTTTTAGAGGGTGAACTAGGGAGAATTTTTCAAAAGCCAGATCCTTTGGCAGTGACTTTGGCAGAAAGGAATGCACCATGACCACCTATCCACTTCCAAACAAGAAAGGGAATGCAATACCACAAAAGAAGAGGACAAAACCACGTGTGTCCTTTGGCCGTTCTATGCACCAAAATAATTCGTGGTGTATTCTTCTCATTCTTGGATGAGAAGCAAAACGTCTTCAAAGAAAAACCAGAAAGTCCAGTTGCCTCTTGAAAAAAGCACCTTTGGGACAGTGTAGCACTGATCTGTCAAATTCTTTTGACTCAGTCCATATGGCTGTCCTCTGCAGCTATTCTGCATTTCTGGAAAAGATGTAGCTGCTTTAAAGAGCTTGTAGATAAGTGAAACACATGCTCCATTGTCTGCAGGGCATGATTGAAAAAAATCAAAATGGTGCCCATGGCAAACAACAACAACAAGAAGTGAAGCTTTGATCACATCGTTGTGGCCTCCATCTTGAATATTTTATTTATTTATTTATTTATTTATTTATTTATTTATTTATTTATTTATTTATTTATTTATTTATTTATTTATTTATTTATTTATTTATTTATTTATTTATTTATTTATTTATTTATTTATTTATTTGTGAGATTTATATACCGCCTCATAGTGCAAGCACTCTCTATGCGGTTTACACCATTAAGCAATGTATATATTTTCATTGCCCCCAACAATCTGGGTCCTCATTTTACCCACCTCGGAAGGATGGAAGGCTGAGTCAACCTTGAGCCGGTGAGATTTGAACAGCTGAACTGCTGATCACAGTCAGCGAAAGTGGCCTGCAGTACTGCACTCTAACTGCTGCGCCACCTCGGCTGTATATGGTCTGTTTTGACCATACCCTGCAGATTTTCCCGGTGTCATTGTCACTGTCGAACTATTCACTAAGTCTGCATTACTATTACTATTAATCTTCTCATCGTTCCTATCACCCATCTCCTCCCACTTATGATTGCATGACTGTAACTTTGTTGTTTGTACCCTTACTATTTATATTGATTGTTTCCCAGTATGATTTGATGGCTTATTTGTACCCCATTAAGTGTTGTACTTTATGATTCTTGACGAACGTATCTTGTCTTTTTATGTACATTGAGAGCACATGCCCCAAAGACAAATTCCTTGTGTGTCCAATCACACTTGGCCAATAAAGAATTCTATTATTACCTATTATCTATTAAAACACATGTTCTCTTTACATGGGTTCTCTCGTGTTTAACTCTCCTCCAGGAAGGATAAAACGCATACAGTAAATATATATTCTTTTACTTTTCCATGAAGCTGTAGATAGGTTTAGCATAAAAAGGCAAAGCTAGCAAGATTGCTGTGTGGTCTTTCCAGGCTGAGACCAACACGACTGAATTAATTGCTTAAAGAAATTGCAAATCGTGGCTTTTGAAACCTGTTGCTGATTATTGTATAAATGTTGCTAGCATTTTTCCAGAGCATAACTGCTTTCGTCACAATGGAATAAGCCATTTCTGCTACATCTGAGAGCGACCCAGCTCATTCTGCTGAGAGGATGCTGAGGTCCCCCCCCATTGCACAAATCTTGACAGAGGGCACCACTCTGTGTCTCCCCTCCCCACAAATGACCCACAAAAATCCAACAATGGATTTGGTTGGGCTTTTAATTTTATTGCAGCTTCGATGTATCCTTGCATCTGGCACCATTTGCTACCCAAATAGACCACTGCGGGTGGAGACAGACGGATACCCAGTAAAGGAGAAGGAAAATGCATAGTAAGGGAGTATATTCGGATCCATGCTAGCATAAACTTTTCAAACTGAACAAACACTTTAACTTAAAACATAGCTTCTTCCTCTATCTTCTGCCCATTTTTGGCCTTAAGTCATCTATCTTTTATAGGTAATCCTCGTTTTATGACTGCCTCATACAACGACTGTTTGCACTTACAACTGTAACGAAAAAGTACAATTGGGACCAGTCGTGTAGGAGATGACGAGGCTGAGCCTGAGGGTGGGATCACTACTCCCTATGGGGTCTCTACTCCCCATAAGAGACCTAAGACAGACACACACACACACACACACACACACACACTCTTAAAGTCCGTTGATTCTTATCTGTCTCCAATTCACTAGCAGAGAATCAGTCAGTTAGTTAGTTTACTTTATTGTCATTGCACCTCGTACAATGAAATTAAATGCCATCTTCAGTGTATATTGTAACTATAAAAATAAAACACAAGCACACATCCTTCTCATTCTGATTCGCAATTGAATTAAAAAACCCTGATATTGCATTAATATTGCACTATACAGTAGAATTCAATATGGTTACTGCACTGGGATAGAAGCTGTTTTTCAGCCTATTTGTCCTTGTTTTTGTACCGTCTGCCAGATGGTAATAGTTCAAAAAAAGGGTGCCCAGGATGAGATGGATCTTTGAGAATGTTTTGAACTTTCTTAAGGCAGTGGGAGCTATAAAGCTCTTCCAAAGAGGGGAGAGGGCAACCAATGAGCTGAAGTGGTGCAGTGGTTAAATGCTGCGACTGCAGGCTGACTGCTAGTTCAGCAGTTCAGCTGTTCAAATCTCACCGGCTCAAGGGTGACTCAGCCTTCCATCCTTCTGAGGTCGGTAAAATGAGGACCCAGATTGTTGGGGGGCAATATGCTGAACTCTTTAAACCGCTTAGAGAGGGCTGTAAAGCACTATGAAGCGGTATATAAGTAAAGTGCTATTGCTATTGCTATTGGGCAATGACGTTAACCCTCTGGAGCGCTGTCCTATCTGCCACTGTGCAATTGGCAAACCATACACAGATGCAGTCGAGATCGGATTCTTGTGAACAGATAGCATGAAATAAACTTAAAGTGCTTTTGAACTCTATCCTGGCTTCTAACTCCTTGCACCTAATAAGTCCTCACATTTACTCCCTTTGCAGATCTGTAAAACTGAAGTAAGATCGTAAACACAGATCAGTGGTTTCAGTTAGCTACTGCTTCTCTTAACAAAGGGAATGGCCAGTCCCAATTGTGGTAGCTAAATGAAGATTACCTATTTTAAAGCAGTGTTTCTTAATCTTGGCATCTTTAAAATTTGTGGACTTCAACTCCTTGAATTCTCCAGCCATCGTGTCAAGCTGCGTGCCGTACCACATCAGAGGGAACAAATGCTGCCCAGCAATGCCCATAGAGACAGTAAACTCCAGTTGATTCAAGCCAGTTAATCAACGTGCATTTGGATGCTATGCAAGCAAGGGTTTAGTTTAAATTATTGTTCGACCAAAGTTTTGCCAATAATGTTGCTGCTGGTTGTTAAGGAGGTAGGGAAGTCCATAAACTATGGTTAAATAAAAGTAAAAATATCAAAAGAGGAGAATATTTGCTACTCAGCGGGTTTTTGGTGTTCTCTGAGCTTTTCTTGCAGACATTTCATTACCAAAGTAGGTAACGTGTGATGCACTGATTGTTAAGGTGAGAATAAATCTCATAGAGGCGATGTGGATCTTTTCTTAAAATTCAGACATTTAGAAATGAAGCTGAGATTAAAAGTCTAATAGAAAATATTTATTTCGGTACAAAAACAATAAATCATGAATAGTTACATCCTTGCTAATAAATCGTGACCATTCCGGTCAGAGTCAAAGGCAGAAGAGAATAATGGAGAATCAGGAATGCACACATGCGCAGAAGATCACATCACGTGTCCTGCTTGTATTGGAATGTACCATAATATTAGGATAGGGGTGCATCACCCTGCATATACATACAACTGACAATATTCACACTGTGACACTGATGATGTTACCTAGTTTGGCAATGAAAGGTCTGCAAGAAAACCTACCAAGCTCAGAGAGAACCAAAGACCCCCAAAATCAAAATGATGGCTGACAGTGATGTGATTGAAACTCAACCTGATTTTTTTTTACATAATGCAAATGAAAAATAGGCAGAGCTTTGATCACATTGTCACAGCCGTATTTTGACTTTTTGAACCGTACTCTGCGGACACCTCACAAGTAACCAAAGCTCTAAATGGGAAGCGCCAGTAGGAGTAGCAGTGAAATTTTCTGGAAAAAGATACCGGCTTAATACGATAAAAAAAGCTACTGAATTTTATGTCAATGTTTTAAAGGCTGATATATCCAAAATTCCAGAGGAAGGATGTATGAAAATAATAGAGGAGGAGGAGGGGAAGCCATTTTTGTTGGATCAAAAGGAAATAGATTTAAAAGACCAAAAGGAGTGCCAGAGCCAGGCAGTCGGGGAAAAGGAGATGGAGGTTCGGGACCAGATGGGAGACGAGTTGATAAATTCAAAATTATTGAGTTATTAAAAGATGCAACTATCAAGATACAAAAAGATGTGGTGTTGAAATATATTGGACGGATAGAGACTAATATGATTGTACTTTTCCTTTTTTCTTCCCTATTTAATGATTACCTATGTAATATTTAGTTAAGTTTTATACAACCTTGAGGCTATTTTTAATGTTAATAATATTAGACATATACAATTTGTTGAAGATTTGTTTTTCTTTTTTTTTTAAGACAAGTAACCAAAGCTCTTACCTTGAATCTGACTCTGAGCTTGTGTACCAAAGTGCCCTGGGGCACCCAGGGACACCCGAGAATTGGCCGTCGTCGGAGTGACTCTCATTGAGTGCCGAAGTCTTTCCAGTTCTCCATAACGATCTTGGAATTTCGTTTGTTCTTCCAACTTCTGCCTGTGCCCTGAAAAAAGCAGGGGAGTGGGGAATAAATCAGCAAAGATGTTCCGGGTCAACTCAGAGAAGCCCCCTGACCCCAGAAAAGGTACATGCCAGTTGTCCTCAACTAATGACCACAATTGACACAAAATTATCTGCTACAATGTCCTACCTGTCAATGACTACTGTGTTTCCCCGAAAATAAGACCCTGTCTTATATTTTTTTGAACTCTGAAATAAGCGCTTGGCCTTATGGCCATGAACGCAAAAGCCCGATTGGGCTTATTCTCAGGGGATGTCTTATTTTGGGGAAAACAGGGTACTTCAGCTTCAACCGCTGTACACGTGTACACGAGCACACAATAGATACAAACTCAATGTAATCCGCTCCAAACTCGACTGCAGAAAATACGACTTCAACAACAATGTGGTCCATGCCTGGAATGCACTACCTGACTCTGTGGTTTCTTCCCCAAACCCCAAAAACTTTAACCTTAGACTGTCTACAGTAGACCTCTCCCCGTTTCTAAGAGGTCTGTAATAAGCGCACCAACGTGCCTACCGTCCCTGTCCTACTGTCCAAATTTATTCGTATCCACTTCCTGTATTCATAATCATGTTTATACTAATATCTGTTATCTTATACATGCTTGACAAATAAATAAATAAATAAATAAATAAATAAATAAATAAATAAATAAATAAATAAATAAATAAATAAATAAATAAATAAATAAATAAATAAATAAATAAATAAATAGAGCCCAAAATTTCTGTTGCTGAGCAAGTGAGTTTAGCTCCATTTTACGACTTTTTTTGTCACAGTTGTTAAGCAAACCATCAAAGTTGTTAAATAAATTATGCAGTTGTTAAGTATAGGGACTGGCCATAAGTCACTTTTTCAGTGGTGGTATAACTTTGGAGTGTTTTTTTTTTAAAAAAATCAATTATCAATCAGAATAGAGCTGGAAGGGACTTTGGAGGTCTTCTAGTCCAACCCCCTGATCAAGTAGGAGGCCCTATACCATTCCAGACAGGTGGCTGTCCAGTCTTAAAAACCTCCAGTGATGAAGCACCTATGACTTCTGAAGGCAAGCTGTTCCACTGGTTAATTGTCCTCACTGTTAGGAAGTTTTTCCTTAATTCCAAGTTGCTTCTCTCCTTGATTACTTTCCATCCATTTTTTCTTGTCTTGCCTTCTGGTGCTTTGGAAAATACGTTGACCCTCCTCTTCTTTGTGGCAGCCCCTCATATACTGGAATACTGCTATCATGTCACCCCTACTCCTTCTTTTCTCTAGACTGGCCATACCCAATTCCCACAACCGTTCCTCATATGTTTTCTTAATCATCTTACTTGCTCTTCTTTGCACTTTTTCCAAAGTCTCAACATCTATTTTTGTAATGTGGTGATCAAAACTGCTAAGTGAATGGTTGTAAATCAAGGATTACCTATGCTCTCTAGTACAGTCACCATGTGAGAGTTTAATTAGGTGGGCATGGATTTGAACTCAGATCTTTGCAGACTGCTTCCAACTCTCTAACCACGATACCACACCATGGACCTTCATAAGGTGCTGGGCTTCTGGAGGCATCGTGTTTGTTCAACGCCATTGAGTTGCTTGTTGAATGACTTTCCTAACTTCAGTCAAGTTCTATTTTTGCTTCTCTTGTTGCATGCAACACCTGTATCCATTGCAAGATGCAGCGTGTGAAAACTACGTCCCTGGAAGTGTCCCAAACCAAAGAAATGTGTCCAAAAAGTCCCATTTGGCCCTTGGCCATGAATTTGTGGCGAGGGGAATTCCCTCGCAGAGAAATCCTTGCAAAACAGCCGCTGCAGTCTAGGCAGCTCAATCAACATTGTGTAACAGAATTAAACTCCAGGCCCGTTCTGATATTGTGGTTAAGGCTTTAGACTGGGGAGATCCATGCCAAAGCCCACCTTATCTGTGGAAGTTTACTGGGAGACCCTGGGCCAGTCATTCTTTCTCAATCCAGCCTACTCACAGGGTTGTTGTTTGGGGAGAAACTGGGGGAGGGGGAGTTTGCAGCTTCTTGCTCCTGCAGGAAATATAAGGTGCGTGGCTCACAATGAATAAATAAAAGCATGTATTCTCTTCAGTTAAATTTTTTATATGTTTTTGTTGTACGGTGTTTGTAGGTTGTCCTTTACTTACAACATTTGTTTAGTGACCCTCCTAAGTTACAACGGCAAGGAAGAAAGTGACTTATGTCTGGTTTTCACACTTAACGGCCGTTGCAGCATCCCCTTGGTCACATGATCAAAATTGGGGCGCTTGGCAACTGGCAGGTAGTTATGACAGTTGCACTGTCCATGGGTCAGGTGATCGCCATTTGTAACCTTTCCAGCAGGCTTCTGACAAGCATCAATAGGGGGAGTCAGATTAGCTTAACAACCTCATAATTCACTCAACAACTGCAGCTTAACCACTGTGGCAAAACAGGTCATTAAATTGTGGCAGAACTGACCTAGCCACTGCCTTGCTTAGCAGTGGAAACTCTGAGCTCACCTGTGGTTGTGAGCTGAGGACCACCTGTACCAACTCTGAGCCTCTTCATATGAGCCGAGGTATTTGTAAGCTTTTAAGTTCCCCTACAGAAAGCCAAGTTCCTTCTTCCAAGTTCTAAACTGCTCACCCTTCTGTGATTTTGATTTTTTTTTTACTTCTAAGATTTCCTTTTGGTCTCTAAGCTCAAAGTTATGGCCACCATTGTACATAGATGGATGGAAAGTACCGTATTTTTCAGAGTATAAGACGCACTGTTTTCCCTCCTAAAAGAGGCTGAAAATTTGGGTGCGTCTTATACTCGCCGGCCCGTACCCTTCGGCCTCCGCGCATCCTCTTCCTGGCTGCAGAGATTGCCACTGACAATGGCTTGTGTTTTTGGGCTCCGCGCGTTGCAATTTCAGCCTCCAAATGCTCACGTGATGCCCAAAATGGCTACCCGGAACAGCTACTGTCTTCTCTTACCCAACTTCCCCGCTTTGCCTGCTTTAGTCACTGGAGCTCCCGCCGAGGATCAGCTGTGCTTCTGAAGCTGTTTTTCAGCCCCAACACGAGCTGAGCGATCTTCCGTGCTTTGCCTCCTTTTCTAATTGCTGCTCCCTCCGACGATCAGCTGTGCTTTAGAAGCATAGGCACAACCATCCCCAACCTCAAAACCAGCGAGCAAACAAATGTGCTGAAGCTGACCAGGCTAAGGACTAGCCAGATGAATACCTGGTAGGCAGAATTTCTTCCCCCCCCCCCTATTTTCCTCCCCGAAAACTAAGGTGCGTCTTATACTCTGAAAAATACGGTAATCAAGGAGAGAAGCAACATGGAATTAAGGAGAAATTTACTTTTCAAAAGGCAGCTTTCTTTTTCCTTGAAGATGTTTTGCTTCCCATCCAAGAAGCTTCTTGGAAAAGCACTTTTGGGACAACCACGACATGGATGCAGGGGTGGGTTCCTCCCGGTTCAGGCCGCTTCGCCCAAACCGGTAGCGACCCACTGGTGACATCACAATGATATCACAATGACAATGTGTGTGTCTGTGGGTGGGTGGGTGGGTGGGTGGGTGTACATACACATACAGTATATATGGTAGATAATGTATATTTTTGTATGCCTGTGTAATATGTATGTACACATATGGCATATATACATAGGATTAAATAGTATATTTTAGATGTTCAGTAGTAGTAAATAAATAGACAGGGAAATTGTATCTTGTTGAGGCCTTAGGTGAGGAGAGGCCAGGCATCTTAACCCTAACCCTAACCCTTGATGTGAGTGATGTCAAGTTGGCCACGCCCACCCAGTCACATGACCATCAAGCCACTCCCACAAAATTAAGCCATGCCCACAAAATTAAGCCACGCCCAGAGAGTGGTAGTAAAAAAAAATTGGGACCCACCCCTGCCTGGATGGCTTAAAATCTCCACAGACCTTCCTAGACTCTGTTTATTCTGTATAACCCATTCCACCTCCTATCTTGTTCAAAGAAGGCAAAAGAAGACAGCAAAGAAACTCTGTTGGCTAAAACAGGCAAGAAGCTACTGAATTTTTTTCCCTTGGCAGCTACCAGTGCAGTTCCAGAGGAAGACAGCCAGTAGTTTCAGATTCTTCCGCCACACACACACACAACACAAGGCAAACATGTTGTCTCCCCTTGCCCCAACGTCCCCTTAAGAAGATCTGTATCGCTACAACATCAAATGGCTGAAATGTTTTCCATCTGGAAGGATGGATATGAATCTGCTACGGCAAGCCGTAATAAAAAACATACTGCTCATTTGGGGCAATGTGGAGACACGGAGAATGCAACATCTGATGCTGGAGAGATACCTTTCACCAAGAGGAGGGGGAAAACAAGATCTGGATCTACTGTACTTCGTTCAATCTCCTGGAGATCTATCATAGATTACAGAGGTTGCCTGGCGTCCAGGGGCCTAATGAGAGCAATGGCGAATCGACCCCAATTCTATTGCCCCCCACATGCTTGCTCCATAAGGTGAGCAAAGATTAAGGAAACCTCCCTCCAGAAGCCAACGAGATAATTTATAATTTCCAAACACTCCCACGTTCCCCCTTCTTTCTCTCTTTTCGCACCTGAGTGGAATTATAAAACAAAAATATCAGGCAATATCATGATGGCGTATTAGGGTGTTATGCTCTTGCTCTGTTTTTAAAAGAAATCCCAGAATGAGTCGTCAACCCACTGCAGCCAAGCGAAACATAATTTTCTTATAGGAATGTGCAAAGTTTTGGATTGGATGCCCCAAAGATAACCGGAGCACAAAGGGGGTGTGAAAATCGCGCTGGTCTGCATCTTGGCTGCAGGCTGGAGTGTCATGCAGTGATTTATTGTCTGTTGTATGTGTATGCAGGGAGCTGCATCCCTATTCATTATAATGGTTTATTCCCGAGCACGTGATTGATATGTTCTTGTACGCATGTGTGCATTCCATTCTCTCCGTTCTTCCCTTCTGTTCCTGGCTTCCATTGAAGGAAGACCTACTTTTATATCAGGCATGTAGATAATGAGGATTTATTGTTTTTGTGCCGAAATAAATATTTTTACTTAGACTTTTAAACTGCGGTTTCTTTTCTAATGTCTGATGTCCGGGAAAAGATCAAACTTCTCCTTTGTGAGATTAATTATCACCACTGTCATGGAGGTGTGTTTCTGCTCCTCTGTCCTTTGAAGCTGCTTCTTTGCACAGAATCCGAAGTGCTGCATCATTTCTTTATTCATTTAATTTCTCTTTTCTTAATTTTTCTCCCTGACCATGGGATAGATCATGTACGAGTTGAGGTAGCGCAGCAGTTAGAGTGCAGTACTGCAGGCTACTTTAGCTGACTGTGACATTTCAGCTATTCAAATCTCACCGGCGGGAGGACCCTTTTTCAAGCCACGGAAGGGGAAAAATTCGCACAAAATCCAAAACAAAGATGGCGGCGCGCACGGAACGGCACCGACAGTGATGTCACAAGCGGGTTGCTACCAGTTCGGGCGATCCGGTCTGAATCGGGAGGAACCCACCCCTGGTTGGAGTAATTGCCAGCCCTGCTTCTCCAAAAATAGGAATTACATTCACTCCATTTTGTATGTTTGCACTGTTTTACTTGTATTTTGTTGTTTTTGTTTGTGTATTCATTGTTGTGAGCCATATATAGTCAAACAGAATCATAGTTGTGAGATGAGCAGCTATTCCAGTCCAATCCAGTCCAGTCCAGTCCAATCCAATCCAATCTTTTATCTATCACTGCAATGTTGCTGCTGATGGGTGGAAACAACTTTTCAGCTTTCCCAATGAGAAGACTTGGAAAAGTCAGAGCTGGGATGTCATCAGGGTGTGGTCAAAAATATCAAAATGGCAGCCAAACGGTGTGATGGAAGCCTGCCTGTTTATAATGCAATGCAGGTCAGCGGTTCAAATCTCACCGGCTCAAGGTTGACTCAGCCTTCCATCCTTCCGAGGTAGGTAAAATGAGGACCCAGATTGTTGGGGGCAATGTAAATATACATTGTTTATTGGTGTAAACCGCTTAGAGAGTGCTTGCACTGTGAGGCGGTATATAAATCTCACTAATAATAAATAATAAATATATGGAATGGTTTGTCATAGAATTACCGCCTGCACATTTTCAGCTAGTCTTTAAATCTGGCTGAAAAGTCTGACCTACTGGTACAAGTTGTCCTGGACTTATGACCACATTTGAGCCTAACATTTCTGTTGCTAAGCGGAATAATTGTTAAGTGAGAGCGACCTTGCTTGCCACGGCTGTTAAGTGAATCACTGCAGTTGTTGAGTTAGTAACATGGTTCTTAAATGAATCTGGCTTCCCACCATGGACTTGGCTTGTCAGGAGGTCGCAAAAGGGGATCACGTGAGCCCGGGACACTGCAACCGCCATAAATGTGAGTCAGTTGCCAGGCTTCTGAATTTTGATCACGTGACCGTGGGGATGTTGCAATGGTCATAAGTGTGAAAAATGGTCATAAGTCACTTTTTTCAGTGCAGTTGTAACTTCAAATAGTCACTAAGCAAACTGTTGTAAGTTGAGGACTATGTGTGTGTGTGTCGACACACATACATATATAGACACACACATTGGTACAGTGCATATATATATATATATATATATATATATATATATATATATATATATATATATATATATATATGTAGGATTTTTTGCTGATAAATGAAAATAAAATAATAAAATAAATAAAATTATATATATATATATATATATATATATATATATATATATATATATACATACATACATACATACATACATACATACATACATACATACACACACACACACACACACACGTGTGTGTGTGTGTGTGTGTGTGTGTGTGTGTGCGTGCATTCGTGCGTGTGTACAGGTACTGTCCTTGACTTACAATCATTTGTTTAGTGACCATTCAAAGTCACAAAGCACTGAAAAACTGTCTTATGACCAATCTTCACACTTATGACCTTCACAGCATCCTCACAGTCACATGGTCAAAATTCAGGTGCTCGAAAACCGGCATGTATTGACGATGGTGGCAGCATCCCAGGCAGAGGTGGGATTCGGCAGGTTCTGACCAGTTCTGGAGAACAGGTAGTGGAAATTTTGAGTAGTTCAGAGAACCGGTAAAGACCACCTCTGACTGGCCCCAGAGTGGGGAGGGAATGGAGATTTTGCAACATCCTTACCCTGCCATGCCCACCAAGCCATGCCCACCAAGCCACACCACGCCCACCAAGCCACACCCACATAACCGGTAGTAAAAAAATTTGAATCCCACCACTGATCAGGTGATCACCATTTGCAATCTTCCCAACTGGTTTCTGACAAGCAAAATCAAGGGGGGTGGGGAGAAGCAGGATTAACAATTAGGGTGGAAAAAGGGACATCAAATCGGGTGCGACTCGCTTAACAACCTTCTGTTGTCCTAACTGTGGCAATAAGTCAAGCGCTAGCTATATATGTATAATTTCCCATGAGATATCTGGCCTGTGATGCTGAGGTCTGACAAGAGGATTTTATTGATCAAAATAATTCAAGAAGCAGCATTCAGGAAGCTTGGCCACCCCCAGATAAATAGTCTGTGCTGAGAAAAAGGGGAAGGGAAGGAGGAGGAAAAAAATGCCTAAGGAATTTCATAATGACAAGCTGATCAAAAGACTTAGCTATCAACATCATAGATACTGGGGGAAGGGAGGAGGGGGAGTAAATTCTGTAAAGTTTCTTCAGAAGAGAGAGGCTGTAGGCGGATCTGCTTCTTGTTACCACAATCAGCTTATCCAGATTCATTAATATGGCAAATGAAGGAAGGAAATTAATTTCTTTAGCTGCATCTGTATTTAATCTATAGGAAACATCTTGTACCTCTAATATATTATTTGCTTCTCCGGTGGTTGTTTTAGGACTGGCTGAAGGATCCTTTCCTTCTTTCCCTTCCCTTCTTCCTTCCTCCCCTTCCCTTTCCCCTTCCCTCCCCTTTTCCTTCCTTCCTTCCTTCCTTCCTTCCTTCCTTCCTTCCTTCCTTCCTTCCTTCCTTCCTTCCCCTTCCCTCCCCCTTTCCTTCCTTCCATCCCCCTCCCTTTCTTTTCCTTCCTTCCTTCCTTCCCCTTCCCTCCCCTTTTCCTTCCTTCCATCCCCCTCCCTTTCTTTTCCTTCCTTCCTTCCTTCCCCTTCCCTCCCCTTTTCCTTCCTTCCCTCCCCTCCCTTTCTTTTCCTTCCTTCCTTCCTTCATTCCCCTTCCCTCCCCTTTTCCTTCCTTCCATCCCCCTCCCTTTCTTTTCCTTCCTTCCTTCCTTCCCCTCCTTTTCTTTCCTTCCTTCTTTTCCTTCCCTTTCCCCTTCCCTCCCTTTCTTTTCCTCCCTCCCTCCCTCCCTCTTTTCCTTTCTTCCTCATTTTCTTTTCCCTCCTTCCAGTTAAAGCAAGGAAGAAATATGATGACTGAGAACTTCATCAACTTATCTCTTCCCTACAATTTTTAGCTGCTTTTAGAAAAAGCGCAGTTCCATCAGAAAGAATTGTCCACCCCGTCAATAATAAGGTTTTTTTATTTTATTTTTGTGCCCTGTTTCCCAAGTGGTCTGATTTCCTTGGCTATCCTGACGCCTTCAAATACTCCATGCCTGCTTCTATTTAAACTCTGCTTGTAGCACACAAAGTGAGGTCCTGAACAGACACCACACACACACACACACACCTCCCCCTAGGCTTTCTTGTTCACCCAAATCATGTGGGGTGCATAAAATCTGTTTGGTTTGGGAAGGATTGAGAGAAAGGAGAACTTCCTTGCAATTGTAAACTGAGCAGCTGATCTACTCTGCAGCGTTTGGCTCTGGCTGCTGGAAAGGGATGGCTCTTTAGCAAGGAGGGCATTTGTGTGCGGTTCCAAAGGAATGTAAATTGCAGAAGACACCCTGTCTCCTCCTGTGGAGCATGGCCACCACAGAGATCTCATTATCCACATGTTGAATGTGGGCCTCTTCATACCATTTGGAAATGGAAATTGGTTTCTGCACACCAAACCACTTCTTTAAGATCCTTCTGCTTTCTGGGATGGATGGATGGAAGGAAGGAAGGAAGGAGGGAGGGAAGGAGGGGGGAAGGAAGGAGGGAAGGAAGGAAGGAGGGAAGGAAGGAAGGAAGGAAGAATAAAGATGATAAAATTCACTGTAACAGCATTGCTAAAAAAGCAGAAAAAGTTGTGAATTTAATTGTATGAAGAGGAGAGGAGAGGAGAGGAGAGGAAGGCAGGCAGGCAGGCAGTTACAACTTCTCTAGGCTTACAAATGTTGTCTGAAGGTTCCTATTTACTCTTCAAATGAAAAAGGACGCAATAATATGTAACTAATGGGGGTGGGTGGGAGAGGAAAAAGTGTTTTTTCTCATGTGATGATTGGGCCAAGCATAAAGAAATTAACATTATTATCCTCTGTTGGTGTTTTGTAATGGGTTGGCTGGAGTTCAGGAAAGGAGATGCGTCATATTTACAACAAGCCTTTTATAGAGGGCTGTTCCCACGATGCTGGCTCTCTTTTCCCCCCAAGTCATGGGACAGCTCCCCCAATGTGATGGGATATCCAAGGGCCAAGCGCAATGGCTGTTTGGTTGCTGGAATGCAGGGAGCTGCCTTCTCTTGTACCAGCCTCTCCATCAGCAGGACTTGCCCTGGTTGGCAGTGAACCTGCCAGGATGAGGCAGAATCAGGGGTGAAATCCAGCAGGTTCTGACAGGTTCTGGAGAACCCGTAGCAGAAATTTTGAGTAGTTCGGAGAACCGGCAAATCCCACCTCTGGCTGGCCCCAGAGTGGGGTGGGAATGGAGATTTTGCAGTATCCTTCTCCTGGAGTGGGGAGGGAATGGAGATTTGCAACTTTGAACGGTCACTAAATGAACTGTTGTAAATCGAGGAGTACCTGTACAACATAAGTTTGCAAGCAAATGTAAGTGAACCAAGTTCTCCCCCAGCTGTTTCACACAGTGGTATCAGTGGTGGGTTCAGAGGTGGGTTCCTGCTGGTTCGGACTGGTTCTATAGAACCGGTAGCGGGGATTTCCCCCCGCTCGCTGAACCGGCAGCGATGGCCGCCTGGACACCCCCCCGAACTGGCTCTCTCAGTGCCGCCGTAGGTGCCGCCATCTTGTTTTTCGCTTCTGCACATTTGCAGAAGCTGGGTTTTTAGCACTGCGTATGCGCGCCCATGCGCACCAAGCACGCCCATGTTGCGCAACACATGAGGAAGCGAACCGGCAGCGAGATAAGCCAGAACCAATAGCACCAGCGGTGGGAGGCTCTGCCCACCCGCCTGGGACTCTTCTGCGCATGCGCAAAAGCATTGCACACGTGTGTGAGTGCACGTGCGCGCGAACCAGTAGCAAAATCATTTACAACCCACCACTGAATGGTATGTCCTCCATAAATAATCTCATGGCTGTCAAAGTTTGTAATAATTTCTTCTCCAACAAAAGAGAATATTTCTAGCTCAGGATTGAACTGTGGGGTCCCTGGTACTTTCTGAGTTTGGTTGTTTTCTTGTGGATGTTTTAGGTAGGTAATACCATCTAGGTAATACCATCAGTGTGGCACTGATTATGTTACCTAGTTGGGTAATAAAACATCTGCAAGAAAACAATCAAGTTCAGACAGCACCAAGGACCTCACAATTTATTCCTCCTTATAGCACATGGATTTATGCCATTATGCTGTCTTCACTGTCCAGGGAAAAGATCATAGCTATTTTTATTCATTTCTTTTCTTTTCTTTTCTGGCATAGTTTCTCATTAAGGCTTGCTGAACACTTGTGTCTTAGCACGAAATAAATAGTATAACAAAATGCAGACGGAAACGGACAGTCAGTTCTTTCTGTTCCAAGGAAAAGGGAAATCATCCCAGTGCTTTTGGAATCGACGGATTTGGGGCTCCCTGGAGGAAATTGTCTCGCTTGGTATTTGAATGCAGATTATATGGTGCAAGTGCACAGTTTAAGATAAAGCTTAAAAGAGTTGGGTTGACTTTTGTACATGTATCAGCCACCACCTTCCACTGCCTTAGTACAGGTGTGATCATACAATGCAAATGGGAAAATAGCACCATGCCTAGTCTTACTGGAAGGATCACAACTAAGTATGCAATAAGAAAAGATACTATCAAAATGAAGCACTCGGGCATGTATGTGGATTTAATAGACATGGCCAATAGTTCTTGGAATACTGGTTATTATCTTCTTGTTTCACTTCTGCAGATTATTCCTGATTTTACACAGGGATAATGCAAACTTCTGAGCGCTGCAACACAGTGAGGCCTGAAGTGGTTTGGAGTGGGTTGTACAGGTAGTCCTCAAATTTATGACCACAATTGAGCCCAACATTTCTGTCGCTAAGGGAGACATTTGTTAATTTTATGACCTTTGGTGCCACGCTTGTTACGTGAATCACTGTAATTGTTAAATCAGTAACACGATTGTTCAGTGCATGTCACTTCCCCATTGAACCTTGTCAGAAGGTCAAAGTAGAGACTGGACCGCCATCTGTCAGTAATGGGTGTAGGGTCTCCTGCTTGGGCGGAGGGTTGGACTACATGACCTACAAGGTCCCTTCCAACTCTGTTATTCTGTTATTCTATTATAAGGTCGCAAAAGCAGACTGCAACCGTCATAAATAGGAGTCAGTTGTCAAAGCATCTGAATTTTGATCACGTGACCATGGGGATGCTGCAATGGTCGTAAATGTGCAAAAAACGGTCATGTCACTTTTTCCAGTGCTGTTGTAACTTTGAACAGTCACTAAATGAACCTGTAAGTATCAAGGACAACCTGTATTGGTCTTGTTAGTCATTCCTGACTTGCAGTAAAAAGGGAGAAGTGGCCACTTGCTGGAAACAACCAGATGTTCAACCAGCTTATATTTGTGTCTTGAACAGTGGCTGGACTTGTGGTTGTGATCAGGCTTTCATGTGGAACTGTGCACCGTGACAGCCTGCAGTTGTCATCTTTTGCACACTGAGCACAGTTGCTGAAGCCACAAGATTAGGCCCAGTCACCGTCACTTGGCATCTCAGCTTGGTACCAGCTGCAGCTTAAAGAAACTGGATTTTCTCAGCTGTGAGTGACCTATCTAAATGTTACACAGATGTACCCAGTTTAACGTCTTGCAAACCAACAAGCAAACTGGAATGCATCTGTGCACAGAAATCTGCACTTTTTCCTAATTTTGCCGTAGTTTTGCCATGCAGAAAATGTGCATGTATTAAGCAAGCAAACAGACAGATGTATAGATAGATAGAGGAAAGAATGCGCAAACATGAATACAATAGAGTGAAATGTATAAATAAATTACAGAAAGCCCTGAGGTTTGAAGAAGTGTGATTCCCTATTTAGGAGGGGGAGAAATGAAGGAAGGGAACCAGAAAAATAACCTAAAGAGGGCAAAGTATTTCAAAAAGCACTGAAAACTAGCTGATGGTCCAAGCAGAAAGAAAAGAAAGAAAGAAAGGACGGGAGGGAGGGAGGGAGGGAGGGAGGGAGGGAAGAAGGAAGAAAGAAAGAAAGAAAGAAAGAAAGAAAGAAAGAAAGAAAGAAAGAAAGAAAGAAAGAAAGAAAGAAAGAAAGAAAGAAAGAAAGAAAGAAGTTAGGAAGGACGGAAGGAAGGAAGGAAGGAAGAAGAAAGAAAGAAAGGAAGAAAGAAAGAAAGAAAGAAAGAAAGAAAGAAAGAAAGAAAGAAAGAAAGAAAGAAAGAAAGAAAGAAAGAAAGAAAGAACCATTCTGGATGGAGATTTCTGGGAGTTGAAGTCCACACATCTTAAAGTTGCCAAGTTTGAAAAACACTTAGAAAGTATATGGTTAACTGGCCATTTAGAACAGGGGTCTCCAATCCCCAGGCCATGAACTGCCACAGTTCCATTGCCCGCCAGGAATTGGGCCACAGAAGTGGGATAAGCCCCATCTGCGCATGCACGAGATCCAGGCAGCATGCGAAACCACGCCCTCCCGGTCCATCGAAAAACTGCCCACATGGAACTGGTCCCTGGCGCCCAAAAGATTGGGTGTTCTGTTGATCTAGAACATCTGTGCCCTGCAGCATTTTATTTTCCCCATATAGATACCAAATGTTTGAGTTAGATGAGAATTTCTCTTGGTTATCATAACATCTCCATTCTGTATTCATTTCTGGGAAATATTACTAGGCAAAGTGGAACAGCTTTCCCAGAAAGAAAGATGGAGCAAGTTGAAGGAACTTCTCAGGTGCAATGATGGACGAGGGCCAGATTAGATAAAAATATCAAGACTGAAAGATAATGGGGAGAAGCCAAACAATTTAAGGTTAGCAAAAGCTTGTAGGGCAAAAATCTGCATTTGTTTACTAAGGATTAATCTTCTAGCTCTAAACAGTTTTCAGTCTCTTTTCAGAGAGCTAAGGGAACATTCAATTTGCATCAAGCCTATCAACAGCCGTTTTGCTACACAAATTGGAAACACAATTTTGATCAAAGGGAACAGTGAGAACACTTCAGTCTAATTTCTTCGCCTCCATCTGTCCAAAAGAGGACAAGCCTTCACTTCAGAGCAGTGTTTTTCAAACATGCCGGCTGGGGAATTCTGAGAGTTGAAGTTCATTCATCTTAAAACTGCCAAGTTTAAAACCTTCCTCAATCCGGTGCTCTTTAGCCATTGTTAGCCCTTTGAGGTAATCCAGACAAGAACACACCCAGGAGTTCTAAGTCTATCTAAGGTTGCATTAACAGAATCTTGCAAGTCTGAAAGTATCCCTGTCCCCCTTCACCTTTACAGTCTAAGAAACTAGGGAGAGTCCCTTCTGAGGTGCTTTCGGTGGTCCCATTCCTTGGCCAAAGGGAGCTCCTGCACCAATGACAGGCTGGGTAAGCCTTGCACGGCCGATATGCAAAGCCCAGAACTACTGCCACGACAGGAGCCAAAGCTCAGCTGCCAAAACGCTCGAGTGCCTCGGATGACACAGAGGGCTTGGGCAAGAAACTCATGAAGTCCAAAAACAGTCCGTATTCGAAGCCAAGGAAAGCAAAAACAAGCATTCAGGAAGGGATAGGTAAGTAGCCACGTCCGTCCAGTCTGAGGACCGAGTTGAAGCTGGGTCCTAGGAGGGCGGACCCAGCAAAAAGTAACAGACTCGGTCCTCATTCTGAGTGGACGAGGACAACCCATCCTGAATGCTGGCTCCACCCACGATGGAGAAATAGAGTGGGCGGAAGCCTGCAGATGGCACTGTAAGACTAATTATAACATCTGTGATCTATGGAAGATGTGATAGACAAAGATAAGTTTTGATCGAGGGATAATTTCCCACAGGGAGAGAAAAGCTACTCACTGGAGCAGCTGATCTGCTAAGAGCTTCTTCTATGTTATGTGTTTCTTTTTTTCCCCTTGCATGGTGAACATGAATGATGTATGTAAAATGATGTGGGGAACTAAGAGCCATCCAGATGTGATTGGGCTCCCAATATTCCAATATTCCAGCCATCATGGTCAATAGTGACGGCTGTTGTGTTGACCAGCACACAGGACAATCACTCTTGAGGTAGGACAATGTTCACGCCAAGCCATTTTCCAAAACAGACCCTTGGATTAGACCGAACCCAGAGTGATATTACATATTTATCCTGAAATCATATTTGATCTGGGCCTGCTCCATAGGGTGGGAGGGAGGGACGGTGGGAGGGAGGAAAGGAAGGAAAGGAAAGGAAAGGAAAGGGAAAAGAAGGAAGGAAGGAAAGGAAAGGAAAGGAAAGGAAAGGAAAGGAAAGGAAAGGAAAGGAAAGGAAAGGAAAGGAAGGAAAGGAAGGAAAGGGAAGGGAAGGGAAGGGAAGGAAGGAAGGAAGGAAGGAAGGAAGGAAGGAAGGAAGGAAGGAAGGAAGGAAGGAAGGAAGGAAGGAAGGTTCATTTGTGGGTGTGCCAATTTTTTATCTGCTGATTGTAACTAGCTTTTAAGTAGGGCTACATTATCTGGGCTGCAAAAGCCTGAAGGACCACTAGATGGCAGCCCAAAATTATCTAAATGTTTCTGCTGCCATCTGCAGGTCTTTTACATTTCTCCAGCCAAGATCTGGGAGGGTTATTTGGAGCAGCGGCACCCAATGCCAATCTGTCAAAAGAGGCTGGGGTTCAGCTCCTTGTCAAAAAATACCTCTGGCAGTTAGCTTTGCTAGTCAAGCTTTTCACAGAGACAACAAGGCTTCGCTCGGAGGCCAAAACTGGTTCCCATCAATTATATGAAATTTTAGAATTTCCTTTGATATTTTAAACGCCACGAGGGACATTCTTGACTAGCACTGCTGAGGCTTTGCTGCCATTTCACACCATGTTCTGATTATGCTGCATCGTTTTGAGTTTATTCTAAACTAGCCTGAAATTAAGGAATAAAGAGATTTGTATAAATAGAACATACATTTATAAATCAATCAGGATCTTAATTCCCCCCCCCCAAGCCCTTAGTACTATTCTGGGGGGAAAAGTATTATCTGTACCTCTATGGCAGTGGTGGGTTGCTGTCAATTCGGACCGGTTCTTTAGAACCGGTAGCGGAAATTTACCGCCGCTCGCCAAACCGGCAGCCATGACTGGTAGTTCACGTTCCCGAACCGGTCCTTCGGTCGCCGCGGCTTGCAAAAAAACCCTGCGCATGCGCAAACTAACATGCTGATTAGAACTGAAATTATCAAGGCTTTATGATAACACATAGAATATGGGAAGAAGACCGTTCAGGTAAGCCAACGGCACATCTAGAATATTATCAGAAAGTCTAGTACATATTTCTCTTCTGAGCTGGAGGATGATAGTAAAGCTTATCCTTTAGCTAGGGGGTCCTGGAAATTAGGGTCAGCATCAGAACCATCTGCTGCATTCTGAAAAGTACAAATTGTGAAGATGCCCTAATTAATTCATGAGCCACGAGCCAAACTTCAAAAGAAATACAGCAATTTATTAGGAGCGACATTTCAGCAATACTCCGATGCAGTCAGAACTGAGCTCACATATGTACGTGCCCTCATGACCCTGTTTCCCCCTCCCTCTTCACTGGACATGTCATAAATCATATTCTCCAATGAATCACGTTGGCGGGCTGTGAAACCCCACACCCCTCCTTCTGACTTGCGCAGAGGGTCATTTCTGGGTGTTTCGGCAGACGTGACGGGGCAAAAGCGTGGCAAAATGCACCCTTTTGTCGCTATGCGAACCGGTAAGGAAGGTAAGTGGAACCCACCCCTGTTCTATGGGTGGAGTAGAATACTAAAACCAGGGGCGAGTTCCTAATTTTTTTACTACCACTCTGTGGGAGTGGCTTATTTTGTGGGTGTGGCTTGCCAACCATGTGACTGGGTGGGCGTGGCTTGCCAACCATGTGACCGGGTGGGCTTGGCTTCTCGGACTGCTGAAGGGAGGGGAATGGAGATAGCTCCTGCCGCCCGTTCTTTCAGCATCTCACGCGCTCCCTCAGCCATCCTCCCCTGCTTGGACTCACTGTGGGGTAGGAAGGCAGCACATGCGCAGTGCCGGATGCTCGGCTTCTGGGCATGTGCAGAAGAAATATTTTTTAAAAAGTTAATTTTTTAAAAAAATGGCGGTGCCCAGGCACCCGCAACCGACCGCACCGGTACTGCGACATCACCAGTGGGCCGCTACCGGTGCTATAGAGTGGACCGCACTGGTAGGAACCCACCACTGACTAAAACAAGACAGAAGAAAATGCAATTCAGGAGGTGCAGACAGCGATAATGGTTTCCAGCTAGTGCTACAGTCTGTGAGACCTTATGCCATGATAAATTTTCCCTTGTTTAAAACAGCTTTCCCAGGTCTGGGTGCCCTATAGATGCTGCCATTACTTTTCCAGAATTTTTTAGCAAAGGCCATCCTGGTTGCGGGGTTCTGAGAGCTGACGATCTGGAGGGCACCTCGGCCGAAGATGAGTTGGTTGGCGGTGTCACAAGATCACTAATAATTTAAGCTGTTCCAGGGGTTCTTTGTTGTTTTTGCAAAAGCAAATTAACACAGCTACTTCCTTTGAAACGGAAAAAGCATTACAGAGGCCTAAATACTCATGATTACATTTGTTCATTAAGCTGTAAATGGCTTCACTCCCTTAAACAAACAAAACAAAAAAACAAAAAAGAGCAAGGAACTTTTGAATTAGCTTCGCCAACCTGATGTTGGGATTCAGTTCCCAGAATTCTCTAGCCAGCACAGTTGGGGGATTCTGAGAATTATTGACACCTATGTCTTGAGGGCATGAAATTAATAAGGTCCACATTTATTCCATGGAATCGTCCCCCAATGATGGATTAATTAATTAAAATGCTGCGAAAGGCACTAACTAAGCCAGAGGTCTTCAAACTTGGCAACTTTAAAGACTTGTGGACTTCAACTCCCAGAATTCTCCAGCCAGCTGGAGGTTGGGGACCACTGCGGTTTACATGAAGACCTAGGCCTCCAGAGAAGGCGCTACTGCTGAGAAAGGTAGAGAAAAGAAGAAGAGGAGGCCAACCAGCAAGCAAGGTGGATGGACCCAGTTTCAGTGGGCGATGAGTGTCCCCTTGGAACCTGAATGACCAGATTAGAACAGATTGTCATGGGGAAAAAATCTATTGATGCGGTCACTAAGAGTCAACAATATCTTGATGACACCTAATCAATCAATCAGTTAGAAAAAACTAACACAGGCAAACTTTGAGGTAGGATTGTAAATGCTTTGTGGACAGAAGCTCCTGTTTCAATCTCCCAACTTTTCATTTTAGAAGATCTGGAGGACATACCGTGTTTCCCCCAAAATAAGACCCTGTCTTATATTTTTTGAACCCCGAAATTTTTTGGGAGGTCTTATTATTTTGGGGAGCATGGAGCAAGACGGGGCTCCTCTTGCCGTCTTACCTGATTTCTAGCTCTGTCTCCCTAACCCTAACCAGAGAAAATGGCGGGGACCGGCTGCGCATGTGAAAATAAATATTTTCGGGGAGGGCTTGTTTTTTGGGGGAGGGCTTATTTTCAGGGGTAGGGCTTATTTTGGGGAAGGGTTTATTTTTTTGGGAGGAGGTCTTATTTTCGGAGAGGTCTTATTTTCGGGGAAGGGTTTATTTTGGGAGGAGGGCTTATTTTCGGGGGGTGTCTTATTTTCAGGGAAACACGGTAGGATGGAATGAATTCCTGGCTAGACTGGGAAGAGATATTGACAATAACTGGACAAGGTGTCTGAGCTGGTACAAGTTCAGAACCCTTTGCTTCTTTTCCCAAAGTGGATTCTATGGCACATAAGAGTTAAAAATAAATTGTGAGTTCAGTTGGTCACTGAAGCTGCCTGTTATCTCCCTGAATGATCCTAGCCCTTTTGGTCTTGCTTTGTATTGACACCCCATGGGGTTCTGCATAACTGGGACATCCCAATTATGTTGGGATGAAGGACAGCAAAAAAAAAGGTTCTCGAGAAGAAAAGGCGTCTTCCTATGTACACTGATGAGCAATCGCTTTAGACTTCCATTCAAGAGCTATGACCAATTTATTCATATATATGCCCTGCTCGGCATAATATATTTGGCAGCTAATTGCAATGACTAAAAGGCAATTAAAATAATAAAACCAGATGATCCAAGCAATTTATATATTTAAAAAAATCCATAAAGCAGCAGCTGTGGAAAAAGAATAAAAAACGAGGGCAAAATAGCGATGAAAGCAGCCGCCTGAAGTTTATAACCTTTGACCGAGGGCTTAGGAGGATTAAAACATCGCCTGCATCTCGCTCAGATTTAGACAGTGGTGGGTTCCTACCGGTGCAGCCCATTCTATAGCACCGCTAGCGGCCCGCTTGTGACATCATGGTACTGGTGCAATTGGTTGCCGGTGCCTGGGCGCCGCCATTTTTTTAAAAAAAAAATGTTTAGGTTTTTTTTTAAAAAAATTTCTGCACATGCCCAGAAGCCGAACTTCCGGCACTGCGCATGCGCTGCCTTCCTACCCCACAGTGAGTCCAAGCAGGGGAGGATGGCTGAGGGAGCGCGTGAGACGCTGAAAAAACAGGCGGCAGGAGCCTAGGATCATCGAATGGGGAGAAGCATTCAGGCCGGATGGAGCCTCCTAGAAGAACCGCTGCCGCGGTCTTGCTGCTCCCGCTGCGGGGGGCTGCGTTGCGGGTAGGCAATGCCCCCCCACTTCTCTAGCCGCTGCCAAGCTCCCGAGGCCCACGCCCACCCGGTCACATGGCTGGCAAGCCACACCCACAAAATAAGCCACGCCCACAGAGTGGTAGTAAAAAAATTAGGAACCCGCCCCTGGATTTAGAGGGTATTCCTGAATTGTGAATTCCAGAGCTGGGAATGGGGGATTGCCAAAAAAAACCCAAAGGCTCGGCCTGTGCATAGACACACACAACTAGCTAATCCCTGGGGCTGCTTCCTCCTATTTTTCCACAGACACCCCTCCCCCGTGCTGTATCCTCTCTGAATCATGTGCTTCAGCCTAGGAAGAACTCATATCAGAGGTGGGTATGATCTCTGTATGATGGTCTTAAAGGAAGCTAGGCTCATTCTTGCTAAAGTACCATAACACGGTTACCTTTTTGGTAATTCCTATTCATCCATTTGCTGTTGCATAAGGAGTCAATAAAACAGGCACTTGGTTCAAATTCAGTTTTACCAAACAAGAGCACCCTTCAGATTTCCAAGGAGCCGAGGTGGCGCAGTGGTTAAAAGCAGCACTGCAACCTACTCAGCTGACTGCTAGTTCAGCAGTTCAGCTGTTCAAATCTCACCGGCTCAAGGTTGACTCAGCCTTCCATCCTTCTGAGGTCAGTAAAATGAGGACCCAGATTGTTGGGGGCAATATGCTGAACTCTGTAAACCGCTTAGAGAGGGCTGTAAAGCACTATGAAGCGGTATATAAGTCTAAGTGCTATTGCTAAGTGCTATTGCTATTTCCAGAAGTTTGAGAAACACGGGGGGAAATGGTTTTGATTGGTCCATGATCGAAATAAAATTGATCTGGATCAATGGAGGCATGCAGGCATCCATGTGTCTCTTGGTTTGCTTTCTCTTCTTCTTCTTCTTCTTCTTCTTCTTCTCACATTCACACATCCTCCGAGCATGATGCCATTCTCCTCTGTGTGTTAATCCATCTACCACGCCTTCATCACAACATGCAGCAAGCTGGAAGCAAGAGCTTAGCGATGGCTTGGGGCGATGCTAGGTGTACAATAACACCTTGAGGGCACTGATGGGGCCCCCGAACATTCCTGGTTATGAAAGAGGATGATACTCTTAACAACGCCCTGAAAGGGGAACAAGGTCTGACGTGCACTGAAAGATCAATCATCTGCTTTCAGTTAGCACAGAGAAGACAATTCCTCTTTCGAGGATTAGAGAAGGAGTAGGAAGGTTCCTCGGCCTGCTGTTGAAACAGACAAGTCCCACGGGGAAAGGCTGATGTGAAGTGGGCTAATCTCAGGCCACAAGAGAGGGAGAAGCAGAAGCAGAACCTTGGCCAGACCAATCCTCGAATACAGCTCGTCTGCCTGGAATCCACACTGTATATCGGACATTAATACAATCGAGCGGGTCCAGAGGTATTTCACGAGACGAGTACTCCACTCCTCTGCTCACAATAGAATCCCTTATGCCACCAGGCTTGACATTTTGTGCTTGGACAACCTGGAACTACGCCACCTTACGGGTCTGACCTAAGCATAGTACACAAAATTGTCTGCTACAACGTCCTACCTGTCAATGACTTCTTCAGCTTCAACCTCAATAATACACGAGCAAACAATAGATACAAACTCAAGGTAAACCGCTCCAAACTCGACTGCAGAAAATACGACTTCAGCAACAGAGTGGTTGTTAGCTATAGATAAGAAAGATTGTAGAGGTAATGAATCTTTTCTCCCGGAATCCAATTCTTGACAAAAATAAAACTCGAATATAAAGTCTAAGAATAATAAGATATTTATTTCGGTACAAAAGAAATATAAAAACCTAAATCTTAATGATTACATCTTGGCAGCTAAAATATGCATCCTTCTTAATGAAGGACTAACTGTAGAAGAAGAATGGAGGAATACAAAAGAATTTCACATCTGCGCAGATCACACCTCATGTGACTGCTTCACTTTGCTAAGAACCTCTGGGTCATAATGCCTGACATGAATACATATGAATACAGCTGACAATCAGAAAATCACCCCGTGACAGTGGTCAATGCCTGGAATGCTCTACCCGACTCTGTTGTTACCTCCTCAAACTCTCACAGCTTCAACCTTAAACTGTCTACCGTGGACCGCACACCATTCCTAAGAGGTCCATAAAGGGGGCGTGCTTAAGCGCACCAGCGTGCCTACCATCCCTGTCCTACTGTCCCCATTTATTTGTACTTATTTCCTGTGTTCGTGTCTATGTTTATACTTATACCTGTTATCTTGTACATGTTTGACAAACTAAAGAAATAAAAGAAATAAAAAAATGGTGCCATATGAAGGAAGCAGGCTGGCATCAGTATGGATAGATAGTCCAACTGCCCCTGGTGTCCTCAACCCACTTCAGGATAGAGGACGCCAGTAGGATCTTGTGCCTGCCTATAGTAAGGTGACCAGACGTCCCGCTTTTGGCGGGACAGACACGCTTTTCAAGCGTGTGTCCCGCGTCCCACATTCTTTCCAAAAAGTCACGCTTTTTTGAAAGAATGCCCGATGAAACAGCGGGACGTCTGGTCACCTTAGCAGTGCTCCCCAACCGGTGTGCCGCGGCACACTGGTGTGCCTTGACGCCATGCCAAGTGTGCCGCGGCAAAAGGGGCGGGGCAGGGCGGGGCGCGCGTCCTACCTGGGACTTTTCCTGGTAGCTCCAATCGCGTTCCTTGCTAATAGCGCCCAGAGCAGAGCAGCCCCTTCCAAAAGATCGCGAGACGTTATCTTTTGGAAGGGGCTGCTCTGCTCTGGGCGCTTAGCAAGGAACGCGACTGGAGCTACTGGGAAAAGTCCAGGTAGGAGGCGCGTCTCTCGCTGGGGGTTGGGCGGGCGGGGCAGGACTGGCGGGCGGGACGGGGCGCACGTCCTACCTGGGACTTTTCCCAGTAGCTCCAGTCGCGTTCCTTGCTAAGCGCCCAGAGCAGAGCAGCCCCTTCCAAAAGATCGCCAGAATGATAGGATTTGCAAATGCCAGAGATCACCATGGCAACCACAAATGGTTGGGGGCGACGCACCCCTTCTAAAGGGCTGGCCCGGGCATCATCTCCGAAGCCTCCCTCCTTCCCACCCCCCACCCCCAACTACCTGAGCGATGGAGGCGCGGCGGCCGGTTTGGGGCTCGGGGCGGACCCCGGAGGCCCCACCACCCCCGCCGGATCGCACAGAGCGGACATGCAGGCACCGGCCGAGACGCCTAGAAACTGCTAAAAACCCCTTTGCGCCCCCCCGCCACTTGTTTTCCTCTTTTGTGCCTGCGCACACTGGGCCCGAGCATGGGGAAAGAATTAAAACAGCGCACCGAGAGCGTCACCTGACGGTTGTAAGGATCTTGCCAGCCAGCCAGCCCAAGCCATTGCCGGCTCCCGAAGGGGAGGCGGGAGGCGAGGAAAGGCCTCCCGCCTCCCCCCCATCTGGACGCCAACATTTGCCTTCTTTTGCCCTCTGCGCATGCGCAGAGGGCAAAACTCAAATGGAGAAACCCACCTCCGTCAATGGTGTCCCGCTTGAAGAAAAAAAAATCTGGTCACTTTAGCCTATAGTGGCCAGATGGATGGCTTGTGACTTTTGGAAATTAGGACAGAAGTCACAGGTGGCAACTTCTATTATCTACAAATTACAGCTAGCAGGTTTTTGAGGATTGTGAAGGAGAATGTGAGGGGTATATAATGAGGGAGGAAGGGAAGGAATATCATCTAAAAAGGGAAGGAGGAACATGGAAGAAATCCACATTTGGAAGATAGGTGGTTTTTTCTTTTTTCTTTAAAAAAAGAGCAATCAAGATGGAAGAAGGAGAAGAAGGAAGAGAGGAGAGAAGGAGGAAGAAAGTAGGAGAAGGGGAGAAGCCTAGTGGGAAGGGAGTGACTGAATTTGATATGCTAGGTCAGATAAGCAATTTTAGTAATGATAGAAGTTAAAATACTATATTTGGATAGTGAACATTGGATATATAACAAAAAAATTTTTATGTTAATTCTTGATAACACATCATGATATATGTATAGATATTTATATGGAGAATGTTAATTTAAAAAAAAATTAAAAAAAGATGGTGACTTTGATCACATGGTTGTGGCCACCATCTTGATTTTTTTTTACAACATCCCCATGCCAAGATGCCCCTGTCAACAAATAATATGCATCTTCTATGTGGGCATGGGATAGGACACAGAAGAATGGGGTGGCGAAAAATGTCACTCATTCTGGAAGACGATGCATTGCAGTTGGCTTTAATCCTGAACGCAATGCAGAGGTGGGTTCCTACCGGTGCGGTCCAGTACGGGCGCTCCAGTAGTAGCCTGCTGATGATGTAATTTAGGCGTGATGGCTCCGGTGCTGTCTGTGCCGGTCCGTGTGCGCCGCCATATTTTTTCCTAATTTTCAGTGATTTTTCGGCTCTCTGAGCATGCGCAGAAGTAAAATCATCCCTCTGCACATGCGCGGAACTAAAATTGCACGCCGGGACATGCGCGTGTGCAAGCGTAGCGAGTGCACGCACGTGAAACGTCGCAATGTGCACCAGTAGGAAAAGGTAAAAGGAACCCGCCCCTGACGCAATGCCATATTTCATGGCAGGTCCCATTTATACGGTTTTTGCTGTCCTGTTTTAGAACGGGGATGACAGCCACAAAACCCAGAAAGGGGCCTTTCTGATTATCCTACGCACGTTCTGTCTTCTTGTAAAGAACTGTGAAACTTTGTGGTCTCTTTTGTACAGAGGAGAAGGAGGAGAAATGACTGCAGTAGGAAGGATATGATGAAGGTTGATGAAATGGGGCATGGTGGTTAGGCCTTGCCCACAGTCTGGGTAGGAGAGAAAGGAATTAGGGTATGTCTGAATGTCAAACTGTAAGAGCTGAGAAGCAAACTCAACGGGGAATGACCGCACAATTCCCTTACAACTGCACTTAGCAACCATGGCAAAAAGGTCATAAAATTGGCGAGATTCACTTAACAACCCCTTTGCTTAGCAATGGAACTGATGGCCGTAAGTGGAGGACTAGCTATCATCGGCGCTTGCTAATCTCTACCATATTCACATTCAGTCTGAATATAGTTTTAAAACTAAGAGTTTATTTTCCTAGCCTGGGCATGCCGTAATTGAGTTAAAGCACCAGAGGCTGCGAATGGGGCTATGGTGTTTGCAATAATAATCCTTTAAAAAAAAAAAGCCTTGTCTTTCTTCCACCTTCCTTCAGTTTACCTTGAGACTCTTGGCAATTTGCTCCCTGACTTTATGGATGGGGAAAATAATGAATGAATGCATGGATCATTTAACTTAATTGTTTGACCCTGATATAATAATATTTCTTCAAGCTAATTGAAACATGTTATTCCCCCACTCAACTTTCTTTTTAAATAACAGAATATTAAGAAAGCCCTAAAGAGCTGCTGCTTGTTCCTAGCAATTACCAAGGAGTCAGAAAATTGCACAGACTTGATAATTATTGTTTCGGGAGGGAGGGAGACATTTCCCAAGCCAGCAAGGAAACCGCCTGATTTTACACTTTATTAAAAAACCAGAAAAATTGTGTTTCAGAAGTTGAAGCAATGAATGTCTGGAAGAAGAAGTTGGTGAAGAGGCTGTTCTGATTAGCCTACCATGAATGGCGCCTTGATGCATCCAAGTCAGATGTATTTTGAAAACGTGAGAGCTGTAAAGTTCTTTTTCTGTTTCTTTGTACATTACCTGCCACTCCTTAGTACTCATTCAGGCTGATTTAAATCAAAGTTAAGCAATAGCCATAACACTTAGGCTTACATGTCACTCCACAGTGCTTTACAGCCCTCTCTAAGCGGTTTACAGAGTCGGCATATTGCCCCCAACAATCTGGGTCCTCATCATATCGATCTCGGAAGGATGGAAGGCTGAGTTAACCTTGAGCCGGTGAGAATCGAACTCCTGACTGTGGGTAGAGTTTGCCTGCAATACTGCATTTTAACCACTGTGCCACCACAGCTCTTGTACTACCTTCTGTTCCTGAATAGAGATCAAATTAATACATAAGTGACGGTCATCAACAGAGGTGGGTTTTTAGTGAATTCTCCCACCTCTTGAAGGTTTTTGAGAAGAGAGGCTCTCAGGGATGTTGAAGTGGTTTCCCTGCAAGTTGCAGGACTAAAAACTGGATGGTCTTTCGGATGGTTTCTAATTCTGTACTTCTAGGATTCTGGGAATCTTTGATGGAGGTGAGCTACCTTTGCAATTCTATGTAGCACACCTTGAAGAACAAGAGTGGAAGAGAGTGCCTTCTATCCTTGCTTGTTAGCTTCCTACTTGATCTCTGGGCCATGATCTAGATTACCGGACTTAATGTACCTTCAGTTTGATGCAGCCTCAGGATTCTTCATAGGTTATACCGTATTTTTCGGAGTATAAGATGCACCGGAGTATAAGACGCACCTTAGTTTTTGGGGAGGAAAATAGGGGAAAACAATCTGCCTACCAGGTATTCATCTGGCTAGCATCCTTAGTCTGGTCAGCTTCAGCACATTATTTTATCCCCTGGTTAGGACTTAAAAAAACCTTCTTCTGAGAGAATAACAATGAAAGAATCTGCAAGCCAGTAAGAGCTGGGAAGATAGTTAGCACCTGGTTAGGGCTAGAAAATAACTTACTCGGAGCAAGTAGAGTAATGAAAAAAAACCCTGCAAAGAGTGCTGGAAAAACATTCTTCTGAGAGAGTAACAATGAAAGAGCCTGCAAGCCAGTAAGAGCTGGGAAGATAGTTAGCACCTGGTTAGGGCTAGAAAAAAAACTTACTCGGAGCAAGTAGAGCAATGAAAAAAAACCCTGCAAAGACTTAGTGCTGGAAAAACATTCTTCTGAGAGAGTAACAATGAAAGAACCTGCAAGCCGGTAAGAGCTGGGAAGATAGTTAGCACCTGATTAGGGCTAGAAAATAACTTACTCGGAGCAAGTAGAGCAATGGAAAAAAATTCTGCAAAGACTTAGGGCTGGAAAATTCTTTGGAGAGAGTAACAATGAAAAAGCCTGCAAGGTAAGAGCTGGGAAGATCTGTTAGCACCTAGTTAGGGCTGGCAAAAAAAAAAGCTACATTCGAAGTATAAGACGCACCCAAATTTTCAGCCACTTTTAGGGAGGAAAAAGGTGCGTCTTATACTCCAAAAAGTACGGTATATATTACTGAACAGATTTTCTCCAGTAAAACAAAAAAATGGGTGGAAGAACTATCAGATGAAGATGGAGGGGTACCAAATGAAAGATGTTCAAGCTGGGCAGTTGAATGATCAAAATCTTGCTTGGAAGCATTTGGCTGCTCTTGAATCATGGCATGGCACTCTTTGTATGGCTGGCATTATTTAGGCCATGTGGATCTACCAGTTAGGGGTGAAATCCAGTAGGTTCTGACAGGTTCTGGAGAACCGGGAGCGGAAATTTTGAGTAGTTCGGAGAACCAGTAAATACCACCTCTGATTGGTCCCGCCCCCATCTATTCTCTGCCTCCCGAGTCCCAGCTGATCGGGAGGAAATGGGGATTTTGCATTATCCTTCCCCTGGAGTGGGATTGGAATGGAGATTTTGCAGTATCCTTCCCTTGCCACGCCCACCAAGCCACGCTCACCAAGCCACACCAAGGCACACCACGCCCACCAAGCCACGGCCACAGAACCGGTAGTAAAAAATTGGATTTCACCACTGATCTACATGTGCCTATGAATCTCAAGCACTATTGCAGAGAAAGTCACTTTTGCTAGTGAGTTAATAAAAAGAAAAAAAGAGATAGGCAATCCTCAACTTACAACCGCTCATTTAGTGACTGTTCGAAGTTACTATGGCACTGAAAAAGTGACTTACGGCCATTTGTCACACTTAGGATGATTGCAGCATCCCCCATGGCCACGTGATCAAAATTCGGACGCTTGGCAATTGGCATCTATTTATGACAGTTGCGGTTTTCAGGGTCCTGTGATCACCTTTTGTGACTTACCTGACCAGCAAAATCAATGGGGAAGCCATATTCACATAACAACCCTGTTAGTAACTTAACCACTGCAGTGATTCATTTAACAGTTGTGGCAAGAAAGGTCGCAAAATGAGGGCAAAGTTCACTTAACAACTGCCTTGTTTAGCAATGGAAAATTTGGGCTCAGTTGCAGTCGTAAGTCAAGGTCTACCTGTATCCATTCAGAAAGTGCTCTAATGTTATTCCTAAATAGAATCTCAGAGCAATCCATATTTGCTTGGGTGGCCTGCTGGCATGCTTCCAGTTCAGGCTGCCAAAACATCCTCATTAAAAAGCAGATGTCGATAAGAGATTGAGCTCCTCATCGTGTTGAAAGATGGATGTAAATCCTGAAATCTAAACAGAACCAGGGGCTAAATTTGCGAAGGCAGTTTTTGGTTATGATGGATGCTTGGAACCGCGGCAGAGTCAAAATGCATAGCTGCCAGTCGCTATGGTGAAAACAGTGGCTGCGGCAGAGGTGGGATTCAGCAGGTTCTGACCAGTTCTGGAGAACCGGTAGTGGAAATTTTGAGTAGTTCGGAGAACCGGTAAATACCACCTCTGACTGGCCCCATCTATTCTCTGCCTCCCGAGTCCCAGCTGATCGGGAGGAAATGGGGATTTTGCAGTATCCTTCCCCTGGAGTGGGGAGGGAATGGAGATTTTGCAATAGCCTTCCCCTGCCACGCCCACCAAGCCATGCCACGCCCACCAAGCCATGCCACGCCCACCAAGCCATGCCCACAGAACCATCAGCAAAAAAAATTGAAACCCACCACTAGGCCACTGCGGGCGTATAATTTGGGACATCGGGATGATCAGAAAGAAACTCAGAGGAACAGAACTGAGCTGAAAGAACGCAGCAAGCCGGGAAAGGGGAACTCTGGTGAGGGAAGGAGAACCACCTTAGATTGCAAGTGTTCTTCAGTCAGCCAAACGAGGCTACATTAATAAACCGAAACAAAATAAACGAATCCTGCACAACGTTGCAATCATGGTAACCTGGGGAATTCTATTGTTGCAGGATCCAATTTGGGTCGGTTGCTGGGACCAGAGGTTTAGTCTTCCGAGATTTTGGACTTGTGCTGTATGCCCATCTTCAAGGAACTTCTCTCTACCGGAATGGGTGCTTTGGGCTATTCTATGTGTCGTATTTATGTGGGGCTTTCCTGTTGGTTGGTTGATTGGAGCCGAGGACGTGGCAGCACAAGGAAACGACTGCCAATAGAGCCGAGATGGCGCAGTGGTTAAATGCAGCACTGCAGGCTACTGCTAGTTCAGCAGTTCAGCTGTTCATATCTCACCGGCTCAAGGTTGACTCAGCCTTCCATCCTTCCGAGGTCGGTAAAATGAGGACCCAGATTGTTGGGGGCAATATGCTGACTCTGTAAACCAGGGGTGAAATCCTCCCGGTTCGCCCTGGTCCGTCCTTCGGCGTATAGCCGATGGAACTGGTGGCGGTCGCGTTGCGGAGCTTCTCCCGCCCGCTTTCCCGGCCCGGCTGAACGCCGCCATTCGGGTTATTTTTCCCTCTGTGCATGCGCGCGCATGCACAGAGGGAAAAATTACCCGAATAATTGTGGTCAGCCGGGCCGGGAAAGCGGTGATTGTGTTCAGCCGGGCCGGGAAAGCGGGCAGGAGAAGCTCCGCGCCGCGACCGCCGCCAGTTCCATCGGCTATACGCCGAAGGACTGGCCCGGGCGAACCGGGAGGATTTCACCCCTGCTGTAAACCGTTTAGAGAGGGCTGTAAAGCACTATGAAGCGGTATATAAGTCTAAGTGCTATTGCTAATAGCTGGCCATCAACATAGCAAACCACCAGTAGAAAGGCACCACATAAATATGACACATAGAACAGCCCAAAGCCCACATCCCGGCAGAGGGGAGGATGGGCTCCAGGACAAGTTCGAAAGCTCGGAAGACTAAACTCTCGTCCTGGCGACCGACCCTGATTGGACGCTGCAGCATTCTCCTGGGACACATATATTTGCCTTCATTTGTGAAATTGTATTCTGTCAATCCAGAAATTGTGCAGAGCAATACAATTCAGCTCGGGGGTTAGTAAAAGAATGCAGTTGGCACTTGCAAGAATTGAGGATTCATGAAACACAGGGTGCATAGGAATATTGGGGTAGAGACCTCCTGCCCCGACTTAAAATTTCCCCCCAACTTTAATTCCTGAACAACCACAAGGGGATGGCTGGGCCCAAAATGTGTGCATGGCAACATCCTGATGCAAATATCATAACTTTCAAGCTTGCATGGGATGCTGGGGCATGAGGACACCATGGCAACATGTGCAGGCTCACGTCATCTTATGCTTGGCATCATTTGGCATCATCATCACAGTTTTCTGTGGATGTGGCTGCCTGAAGACTTCCTGTGTGAAGCCAAGCCCTGAACTAATTATTTACGATGTGGTTTTTGTTGGGGATTATTTTTTACATATCTTCTTTAAGCCCTGAAGGGACTTTTCCATCTGGCACATGAGTTGTTCCATTTAATGGCTTTTACACATGCTGAAAATTAACATTGAGAATCAATGGTTTTGGCCACCCTCCAAGGCGCTTGATAGCTTCGTCTTGAAATCTAATCGCAACTGCTCCCTTGTGGGCACGGATGCTTGGGAATCAGGCCAAGTTCGTTCCAGGACTGCTGATATCTCCATCTCCTCTTTCTCAGGTATTCCCCCTTATTTTTCAGGCAGCTAAAGCCGTTGCGGGTACATTGTGGGATAACCAATGGAGTTGGTTATCTATGTGGGTAACAACCCCAAGCCAACTTTTGTTGACTTCTGCCTTGGATCTGGGGTTGGACTTCCAAGGTTCCTTCCCACCCTATCAGGGGCGGGTTCCTAATTTTTTTACTACCACTCTGTGGGTGTGGCTTATTATGTGGGTGTGGCTTGCTAGCCATGTGACCGGGTGGGCGTGGCTTCTCGGACTGCTGAAGGGATGGGAACTGAGATAGGTCCTGCCGCCCATTCCCTCTCCCCTCAGCAGCTCGAGAAGCCTCGAACATGCGAAAATGCCTGGGATCATCACCACGCGTTCGTGGCTTCTCGGACTGCTGAAGGGAGGGGAATGGAGATAGCTCCTGCTGTCCGTTCTTTCAGCGTCTCACATGCTCCCTCAGCGATCCTCCCCTGCTTGGACTCACTGTGGGGTAAGAAGGCAGCGCATGCGCAGTGCCGGAAGATCAACTTCTGGGCATGTGCAGAAGAATTTTTTTAAAAAAAATTAAATTTTTTTAAAAAAATGCCGGCGCCCAGGCACCGGCAACCGACCGCACCAGTACTGTGACATCACCAGTGGGCCGCTACCGGTGCTATTGAGTGGACCGCACCAGTAGGAACCCACCACTGCACCCTATGATTCTAGAATTCTATGACTGTGTGATCTCAGAAAGATAAAGAGAATCAGAATTGATTCATATCTCAATGGGAAGCCATAAGGACATCATAGCGTTGTAGACTAGATTGGGAAGTAAATGTATATGCTGGAAGAAATCAATAACAAACTTCTTCTCTCCGTTGGTGCCAAGAAATGATTGCCTGATGTGTCCATAAAGCAATCAGAAGCCCAACGTAACTTCAAGGACTTGCTTTTCTTTGGAATTGATCAAGGTATCTCTACAGGTCTATGTGCTTGTAACCCATTATCATCTACAAACAAAAGTGTAATTTGTTGAGAAAATCTCATTACAAGGCGGTGCCAAAGGAGTGATAAACCAGGAGGAGTCTGATAGTTGTAGGCATATACTAAGTCCCCTATGCTAAATGACCGGTGCTGCCTGGTCGAATTGGTGGGTGCCTCAACACTGTAATTTGGATGTAGTCCATCTAGTCGTGATCTTAGTTTTCGACCCATTAGTAATTCAGCCGGGCTCCGGTTTGTGGTAAATGTTAAATTTAATAAATAAATGTAAATGTAAATTTAATTTAAATTTAATTTAATAAATAAATGTTAAATCCAAAAAAGCCAATGCAATCCTAAATTGCATTAACATAGGGATACAATCAAGATCAAGGGAGATACTAATACCACTCTATGAAGCCTTAGTAAGACCTAGAGTACTGCATCCAGTTTTGGTCACCACACTATAAAAAAGATGTTGAGACTCTAGAAAAAGTGCAGAGGAGAGAAACCAGGATGATTGGGGGACTGGAGGCTAAAACATACAATGAACGGTTGCTGGAACTGGGCGTGGCTAGTCTAGTGAAGAGAAGGACCAGGGGAGACATGATAGCACTGTTCCAATATATGAGGGGCTGCCACAGAGAGGAGGGGGTCAACCTATTCTCCAAATCACCTGAAGGCCAGACAAGGAATAATGGACGGAAACTGATCAAGGAGAGATTCAACCTAGAAATAAGGAAGAACTTTATGACAGTGAGAGCGATCAACCAATGGAACAGCTTGCCTTCGGACGTTGTGGGAGCTTCATCACTTGAGACTTTCAAGAAGAGATTGGACTGCCATTTGTCAGAAATGATGTAGGGTCTCCTGCTTGAGCGTGGGTTGGACTAGATAACCTACGAGGTCCCTTCCAACTCTGTTAATCTGTTAATCTGTTAAAAGCTCCTTTCCAGCTAAGCCATTTCAAAAGGCTTTTTATTAAAAATGTATTATTTTCTTAGAAGCTTTCGCGAGCTGTAACATCATTCTCCACTTCAAAGCGCTGCTATCTCGTAGGACGTTTTGCCTTCCCCATCAAAAGCAACCTAGACACACAGTCCATTTGAATGTACAAGAATGGGCAAAGAAACAGATGCTTCAAACCTCAAGGCAGCTCTCTGATCTCTTGGCAGTGGGGTGTGGTATGAGAACTTAGATAGACATGCTAAGATACCAAGGGTGTGGACAGCTGGAATTGAGGTGTGTCTGTCCTGTCAGACAACCAACCTAAATTAAGCATTGGTTGCTTTGCTAGCCAAGATGTTTTGTCCAGTAACAGGGGACTTATATTTCATACAGAAGGTCCAAGGCAAGGGTGAAATTCAGCAGGTTCTGAAGAACCAGTAGCAGAAATTTTGAGTAGTTCGGAGAACCAGCAAATTGTAGAAGACTTTGAGGTTGGCCCCAGGAGTGGGGAGGGAATGGGGATTTTGCAGTAGCCTTCCCCTGCCAGGCCCACCAAGCCACGCCACGCCACGCCCACCAAGCCATGCCCACAGAATCGGTAGGGAAATTTTTTGAATTTCATCCCTGGTCCAGGGACTGATCTTTGTGGTCACCAGATCCAAAACATCTTGGGGTTAATAGGACTGAGATGGGGTCCATTGCCAGCCAGAGAATATATTAAAGAACTCCATGACTCATTGGGTCATCATGTCAGAGATACCAGATTCCTTACTAGATTCCTCAAAGCCTTCTACAATGGCAGAACTTCTACTGTACTTGAAAAGTTCTTAAAAATGCCAGGAGTGATTCAGAGAAGACTCTGCCTTGCAAGTAGCCCACATTGAACTGTATAGCACAGTCAAGCATCAGCAGCTGACCACAGCAAATGTTTTTATGACATTTTGTATTATGTCATAAAATGTTTTATGATCGTTTTTATGCCATGAACTGCTTTACAATCTTTTAAGTCATTAATTGCTTTATAAAAATGCCGAATTTCAACTTCAAAGGAGTCATGGGCCCTGGATTTTGGATGTATAATTTGTATAAGTTAGCCTATTCAAGATGCCTTGATTGAAAGGTTTTGCCTTATGATGCACCGTTTTGCCCATTTAAAGGTTATAGACACAAGGGTTTTAGTAGCACATCATCTAAAACAGGGGTGGACAAACTATGGTTCTTTGAGGACCTGTGGACTTCAACTCCCAGAATGGAAACTGGACTCATGGCAGTCATTAAGTGGGCCACCATTTGACTGCACCCAATTTATCACTTTTTGGTAGAGGTTGTTAAGAAATGCTGTGGTTGTTAAGCAAATGTTGTGGTCATTAAATGAACCCATTTTCTTCAATGGGCATTTTTTGTTGGAAACGTAAACTCTGGAAATCAGCAAAAAAATGCCCCAAACTGCAGTCACATGGCCCTGCGAATGGCCGTAAATGCGAGCTGGTTTCCATTGTACAAAATGCAATTGTGGAACCGGGTTATAAGTAACTTTGGGGAGGTTCGTCAAGGCTTTGAACTGGTTGCTAAGCAACTGGTCATTAATTGAGGTCTACCTACACTTGCAGGAAATAGACTCTGGGAGGTTGACTTAACTGCCACAAGTGGCTCCTTATAGGAATCCATTTTGTGAGTTTGCTGATCTCATGCTGTTTAACACCTTTAACAACTCTAACCTCAAAAGATGACCTGTCCCTGTGCTGGGTCATTGCTCTGCAGTCATACAAGGGGACTGCCATTCCAGAACATTCTGGCATGGAGGAGGGTGGAAAAAAGGATTATCCTCCTGTCCAAACTGCGGAGGGCCACCCACGGGGTGGGTTGTGGAGATATTGAGCGGGTCCAGAGGTATTTCACGAGAAGAGTACTCCACTCCTCTGCTCACAATAGAATCCCTTATGCCACCAGGCTTGAAATTTTGGGCTTGGACTACCTGGAACTATGCTGCCTGCGATCTGATCTAAGCATAGTACACAAAATTGTCTGCTACAACGTCTTACCTGTCAACGACGTCTTCAGCTTCAACCTCAATAATACACGGGCAAACAATAGATACAAACTCAAGGTAAACTGCTCCAAACTCGACTGCAGAAAATACGACTTCAGCAACAGAGTGGTCAACGCCTGGAATGCTCTACCCGACTCCGTTGTTACAGCCTCAAACCCTCACAGCTTCAACCTTAAACTGTCTACCATGGACCTCACCCCATTCCTAAGAAGTCCGTAAAGGGGGCGTGCATAGCGCACCAGACGTGCCTACTGTCCCTGTCCTTCTGTCCCCATTTATTTGTATTCTTTTCCTTCGTTCATGTCCATGTTCCTATTTATACCTGCTATCTTGTACATGTTTGACAAACTAATAAATAAAAATAAGAAATAAAAATATTGAGCAGAGGGGGCCTTGATTTATGACCACAATTGGGACCAGAATTTCCATTGCTAAGCAAGACAGTTGTTAAGGGAGTCATGCCCAATTTTGGAACTGTGTGTGCCATGATTAAGCGAATTACTGCAGTTAAGTGAATCCTGAGGTCATTGAGTGAATTTGGTTCCTCTCATTGACTTTAAGGGGTCTTTGGTGCTCGCTGAGCTTGGTTGCTTTCTTGCAGACGTTTCATTACCCAAACTAGGTAACATCATCAGTGTTAGTGAGTTTGCTTGTCAGAAGCTGGCTGGGAAGGCTGCAAATGGCAATCACATGACCCTGGGATGCTGCAACCATCATAAATACAGTTGCTAATGATCCAAAATTTTGATCATGAGACTGAGGATGCTTGTAAGTGCCAGGTTAAGTTGCTAAGTCACTTTTTTCAGTGCTGTTATAACTTTAGGTGTCACTAAATGAATGGGCTTAAGTCGAGGACTACAGAACCAGTAGTGCTAGTTCTCTAGAATCAGTTTCCACCAACAATATATGTGGAATTTGGTCATTTAAAATACAAAAAGGTGTTAAAATCTTCTTTCTATAAATCTTTGTGAAGCTGCTTGACATGTTTTTATGGCAAAATGTATTATCTAGCTACAGGTTTTACTGTTTTAAACATCACGTTATTGAGTTATTTTGGATATAAGCTGAAATTGTACTGTGCTGACTTACTAGTTTAATGTTTGATGTTGTATTTCATTATTTTCTAATGCACTTAGAGGAGCCTGAAAAAGGAAAATGACTGCTACTTAACCTAATTTAGCCATCATCCCTGTTTTAAGTCACTGTTTCTCAAACCTTAGCAATTTTAAGATGGGTAGACTTCAACTCCCAGAGTTCCCCACCTGCAAGTCCACCTATTTTAAAGCTTTGTCAAGCTTGCAAAACACTATTCTAAGGCAGGGGTCTCCAAACATGGCAACTTTAAGACTTGTGGATTTCAACTCCCAGAATTCCTTCAGCATGGCTAGCTGAGGAATTCTGGGAGTTGAAGTCCACAAGTGGATATCTCTGTTCTAAGGAATCCCTGGAAACTGTGCTTGGAGGTTTTACAGAAACCCCATGTGATGACCCAGGGCATGGCATAGAGATAATACAAACAGCTAGCAGTTCAAACCAGCCCTTTTAGTGCTCCAAATCTCTCCCAAACAAACCTCAAACAGCCTTTGGTCGCAATTAGTCCAGCCCAGCGCTGTCTGCACCAAGGCTGCATGGCAATAAACCCCAAATTTATCTAGCAAAACAAGAACAAAGCAAGGAGTTCAGGGAGCAAAAGATACAGATAATCAGTCCAGAATGCCAAAGCGTTTGTTCCCCGACAAATGCCCCTCCTGACAGCATCTCCTTAAATCTCATTCCCCAGGTGTGCCTGGTAGAGCTGGGTGGGGCACTCTCCTCGGGAGTTGCCTCCTCCGTCTGAGCTGATCCCGCTCCTCTGCACTCTCCAAGCCCTTGCATCAGAAGGGGGTGGTTCATGCTCCTCGGCTGAGCTCTGTTCCTCCCTGCCTGCAGGCCTTGCTAATTCCGAACAGCCTGGCATGGACTGACTCTGCCCTTCCCCAGTTTCCTCCAAAGCCAACGGAGCTGCCCTCTCACTTGCTGTCCGTTCTTGTTCCAGCTCATCTTCCGTCACAGAGTCAGACTCCGACAGGGGCATGACACCCCAAGAAAAGCAGTTCTCTGGCAAGACTAAAGCAACAGCTGTCCTTCTTCGTGGTATTACATTCACCCTGAAATATGTATAGTCCCAATTCTGCTTGCCTTCAGAAGTGGAAGAGTCACAAAGACTCAGCTTTCCCAGAAAGTCCAATGGGTAGATAAATTTGTAACCTTGTTTGATGGCAGTTCTTATGGTGTTCTCGTTCCCCAATATGGTCGGATCAGCTTCCTAATTTATACTATTGCATTTCTGTTTTTAATCTTTATGCTTTCATACACTGCCAAGCATCGTTTTGATGACTCTATTTTGGATAATAACAACAGTAATAACAAATAATTATTTAAATTACTTGCATGGCTGCCTGTCTTCAAACCAGAACGTTGGGCGGCTCAAAACCATAATATACAAACAATATAATACAAAAAAAATGGACATCAAAAAACAAACAAACAATGGAAACAGAAACAGGAAAACCTGGTGCCATAATCCAGCTCCCTAGATACAACCCACAAAACTCTTACAATTCCGACTTTAGCCCATTGCAATGCCTGCGGGGAAAGCCAGCTCTTCATGGTTTCGAGAAGGTTAATAGAGAGACCTGCTGGATCTCAAGGGGAAGGGTGTTCCATCCATAGGGTAGAGGCTGCTATGGAAAGGCACGCTTCCTAGGTCCCTCAAACTGGCAATGTTTTCAGAGAAGGGACCTGAAGGGTGCCTTCTCTATCCAATTTGGTGGGAGGGACAGATACCCTTAGAGAGAGGTGATCCTGCATATAACCTGGCCCCGTGCCATGAGGGGCTTTAAAGGTGATAACCAACAACTTGAATTGCACCCGGAAGACAACTGGGAACCAGGACTGCTTTCATACCAGGTATGTACAGGTAGTCCTTGACTTAACGACCAGTTGCTTAGCAACTGTACAAAGTTCTGATGGACCTACCTGAGAGGTATTTCTCACTCAGTTTTGAAGTTCTGACAATCACTCTCCTCCTTCACGTGACTGCACTTAGGTTGCTATACAATTGGGCTAAAATCGCAAAATTGTGTCTCATTTATTTTGGCCAGGTCATGCGAGGGAATTGATTGGGTAAAGCAATTATGCTTTGAAGAGTTAGCGGTAAAAGGAAACCAGGTAGCTGGACACACGATCAAAGCTGACCCCAGCCAGAGCATAGAAAAACTCAAAGAAGTAGTGCAAGATTGGAAGACGTGGAGAAACCTGACCCATAGAATCACACAAGAGTCGGACACAACTGAATGAATATCGTTGTCATCGTCATCATCACATAAGAGCTGTGGTGGCGCAGTGGTTAGAATGCAGTATCACAAGCTAATTCACCGTTGACTGCCAGAAGTTCGATTCTGACCAGCTCAAGGTTGACTCAGCCTTCCATCCTTCTGAATGGTAGAATGAGGTCCCAGATAGTTGGGGGCAATATGCTGATTCTGTAAACTGCTTAGAGAAGGCTGTAGAGCACTATGAAGCGGTATATAAGTCTAAGTGCTATTGCTATTGCTATCATCATCATCATCATCATCATCATCATCATCATCATCATCATATCTTCACAACTGGGCTGCGCTTCTGGTTTTCAGCAAAATCACACCCAAACCACACCCATAGTAAAACTATCCATTTGCCAACCCATTTTGGCAAAACCACATCCATAGCGAACCATTCACTTAAGGACCACTGCAAAAATCAGGCTGGTCACATGATCAACCTGCTTTACAACCATCATGATTTATGTTTGTGATGGGCAGGCTCCATTACAGTCGTAACTCAAGGTCTACCTGTAATAAGGTAATATCTGCTCCTATCTAAGCAGGTAGGCAGAAGATGCCTGCCCAATGACTAAGGGCTGGCATCACAACTGGGAACTTATCGAGTCAAGTTGGAAGTTTCTGCATTTCCGGAAGGAAAAGATAAAATAGAATAAAATAGAATAGAAATAGAATAGGAATAGGAATAGAATAGGAATAGGAATAGGAATAGGAATAGGAATAGGAATAGGAATAGGAATAGAATAGAATAGAATAGAATAGAATAGAATAGAATAGAATAGAATAGAATAGAATTCTTTATTGGCCAAGTGTGATTGGACACACAAGGAATTTGTCTTTGGTGCATATGCTCTCAGTGTACATAAAAGAAAAGATACATTTGTCAAGAATCATGAGGTACAACACTTAATGATGGAAGTCACCGGACTTCTGCCCATACAGGAGTAGGAGAGGAAAGTAACTGACTTCTTAAAGTGGAAAAAAAGTGAGGAATTTGCCAGATTTAGCCAGCATCATAATCAGCTAATCTAAATTAGCACAGGATGAGTAAGGTGTAGAAAGAGTGCAGAGAATTCGCCACTATGTAAAAAAGATGTTGAGACTCTAGAAAGAGTGCAGAGAAGAGCAACAAAGATGATTAGGGGTCTGGAGGCTAAAACAGAAGAATGGTTGCAGGAATTGAGTATGTCTAGTTTAATGAAAAGAGGGACGAGGAGTGTTTTGATAGTGGGGTGCCAATATTTGAGGAGCTGTTGCAAAGAAGAGGGGATCGATCCATTCTCCAAAGCACCTGAAGGCAAGATGATAAGCAATGGATGGAATCTAATCAAGGAGAAATCCAACCTAGAACTAAGGAGGAATTTCCTGACAGTGAGAACAATTCATCGGTGGAACGACTTGCCTCCAGAAGTTGTGGGTGCTCCAACACTGGAGATTTTAAAGAAGAGATCGGACAGCCATTTGTCTGAAATAGTATAGTCTCCTGCCTGAGCAGGGGGTTGGACTTGAAGACCTCCAAGGTCCCTTCCAACTCTGTTATTCTGTTACACCTGAAGAGACCCTGCCCAGAAGGAAAAGTGAAATCATTTTCTTCCTTTTCTGCAGAACAGAAAGTCTTCCTGTTTGTTTCTTCAAACTTAAAAGAATCTTGCTGGAGGGAAAATATCCATATTAATCAGGTCTTCCAGGTATAACAGTAAATATTTTTTATTTTAAAAAATCCATATTATTTCTGGAGTTGCCTTGGCAGTAAACAGGCAGTACTTTAGAGTAATTCCTCCGTGTTCCTTTTTTATTCAACTTACAGATGGAAACAACTATTCTGGGTCATGTTGGAGCCATCCTTCTTGGGAGTTGAAGTCCAAACATCTCAACGTTGCCAAGGTTTAGGAACACTGAGCTTAGAGCAGGGATGTCCAACCTTGGCAACTTTAAGACTTGTGGACTTGGTACGGCCGAGGTGTACGCAGTGGTTAAAAGCAGCACTGCAACCTGAACTGCTAGTTCAGCAGTTCAGCTGTTCAAATCTCACCGGCTCAAGGTTGACTCAGCCTTCCATCCTTCTGAGGTGGGTAAAATGAGGACCCAGATTGTTGGGGGCAATATGCTGAACCCTGTAAACCGCTTAGAGAGGGCTGTAAAGCACTATGAAGCGGTATATAAGTCTAAGTGCTATTGCTAAGTGCTATTGCTACGGCTGGCTGAGGGATTCTGGGAGTTGAAGTCCACAAGTGTTAAAGTTGTCAAGTTTGGAGACCGCTAAGCTAGAAGACAAAACTTGACTTTAATAAGCAATTAAAATTATCTGCATCCACTGACCCAAAAGGAAAACTGGCTATGTATTTTAGAAGGGCATTTATTAAATGCAAGTAGATTTTCATCAGCCTCCTCAAACTCGGGGAAATTAATTAACAAATTAAAACCGAAATAGAGCAGCTGAATTTTGTCCTGCTGTCCTTCAAGGTAGGTTGTTGTTTTTTTTAAGTGTGGTTTTCTAACTGAAAACAGAAATACCTATGTACATCTGCCAAAGCTACCGAATTAGCATGGCATCCCTGCATACCTTTTTGCTTGGCTTCCAAAGCAGATTTTTTTTAAAAAAATAAATAAATAGAGTGGGATGTTTTGTCAAGTAGTTGTAGAATGAAACCCATAAAATAAACGGCATTTGAATATTGCTAACATTATATAGATTGTTATCGGGAACTCTTCGGGCTCCAAACATTCATTTCAAAGATTTTATTGTCTGCCAGGATTTCCACCTTTCTCTTTGTGTCTGTAAGGAGTTGCAGCTTTCTGCTCATAGGGACTAGCACCTTGCTTTTTTGTTTAGCCTCTTAAAGTTTAACATTCTAACATGGTTACAGAGAAAACAACTAACACGGTCCTTTTATAAGCTGGAAGCAGAAACAGGGAGAGAACAGCCTGGCCTAGCAAAACTCTTGAGGAAACGGGTCCCTCTAAGTTCGCCAAATTATTCCATAAGTTCCAGAATGGCTGTTTGTCTAATGCAGACATTTTAATATAGCAGGTCATTTTGGAGAAACATATATATCTGCCTTGTGACATTCTAGACGCAGGGGTCTCCAACCTTGGCAACTTTAAGCCTGGAGGACTTCGACTCCCAGAATTCCCCAGCCAGCTTTGCTTTGCAAAGTAAAGCTGGCTGGGGAATGGGGAATTCTGGGAGTTGAAGTCCTCCAGGCTTAAAGTTGCCAGGGTTGGAGGCACCTGTTCTAGAGCAGGGGTGGGGAACTATGGCCCTTTTATGGCCATAATTTATGGCTGGCTGAGGAATTCTGGGAATTGAAGTTCACAAGTCATAAAGGGGCCATAGTTCCCCACCTCTGTTCTAGAGCAGTGGCCCTCAACCTTTTGGGCACCAGAAACCGGTTCCGTGGAGAAAGGTTTTTATGCTGTCTGCATCCCACGGATGGGGCTTCACTTGTTTCCATGGCCAGGTTTCTGGCCTGGTGTCGATTCACGGACTAGGGGTTGGGAACCCTTGTTCTAGAGCAGGGCAGTGGCGGGTTGCTGTCTTACCGGTGCCGGTGCGCTGTGCACGCATCTCCAAGTTTCGGGGGGGCGCTCGCTGTGCGCGCATGTCCACTTGCGTGATTTTGCTTTTGCGCATGTGCGAAAGCAAAATCACGCTGAAATCTCACAAGGGGACACGCGCACGGGCAAGATTTTGGTGCAATTTTGCTTCCGCACATGTGCGGAAGCAAAATCCCGCCGAAATCTCTCTCTCTCTCACGCGTCTCCTCGTGAGATTTTGGCACGATTTTGCTTCCACGCATGCGCAGAAGCAAAATTGCCCAAAAATTAACGAAAAAAATGGCGATGCGCGCGGTGGACCGGCAAAGAGGGCTCCGGAGTGGTCGCGTGCAAATTGCGCAATCGGCCGCTCCCTACCGGAGCTGCGTACTGGGCAGCTCCTGCAGGAACCCACCTCTGGAGCAGGGGTCTCCAACCTTGGCAACTTTAAGCCTGGCGGACTTCAACTCTCAGAATTCGTCAGCCAGCAAAGCTTCTGGGAGTTGAAGTCCACAAGTCTTAAAGTTGCCAAGGTTGGAGACCCCTGTTCTAAGGAGACATAAACACTCCCTTCGCCATCTGTATCGACTCTCTGCCTTAAAAAAAATAAAAATGAGATGAGATGGCATTTCAAGATTCTACGGAGGAGGAAACTGAAAACATGAATCAATTTTAATCTGTGTAATTAACAGATTAACAAACTGATTGCAGATCCAAGCCAAAGAAACAAAACCGCAAAGTGTTGTTAAAGCCGATGTGGCCACCTGGATCCTTTCTACTTTCATCACGGAGCAGAAGCCGCTCACCTTCCTTCTTCTGCAACCCCACCTGTTTCCTCTCTCTTGTGGAACCAGAAGTACTTGGGAGGATTACAATACCAAGGCTGGTTTTACAAGCCAGGTGCACAGGTGAAAAAGAGTAGGATGGACAGGAGGAGGGCACCAGCTAGGAAATACAAGGAGCATGGCTTTCTTGTTCCTCAAAGTTGTCCGTCAAGGGACTTGTGAATTTATCTCTTCCATATCCAGGTATCCAGGCCAGTATCTTTTATCACATTCATCCCCTCCAACATTTTAGTATCAATATGTTTGTTAAAATTGTCTAGGACAACTCAGGTTAACCTCATCACTTCAGCCCATGGCTCAGAACATTCATTTCTTCTTCAACAGACTAAATGACCATTTGGACAGCTCGCCATGGCCAACTCACTGCATCCAACTCATTGTGGCCAATTTGCCCCAGCCAACTTGCCCTGGAACAATTTACCATGGCCGCAGCGAGTTGGCCATGGAAAGTTGGCCATGACAAGTTGGTCATGGTGACTGAGCTGTCGTGACTTGTCTCATTCCGCAACAGATTCCCATTTGAAAATATTTATCCTAGTAGACCCAGTCCCATTTCATATGGTTTGGAAGAGCACGGTAGGTGCCTTAGTGTTCAACTAAAGGAATGGGCACATATGCACCCGAATTGAGGCACTTCATTCTACCCAACTGCTTGGATGTAGAACATCCAAAAGAAATAGAGAAAGAGATCACTAACAGAAGATTTTCCAGACGCTTCCAGAAATCTTCCACCTTTCATTAAGTCCCTTTTACTATTGGTTTGACTCTACCATCAAAGAAGGTTCTCCTAATGTCCACCCCAAATTGGCCATCTTGTAATGTAAACATAAATTAGAATGACTCCTGTCCTAACAAGCACCAGAAAAGAAGCTTCTGTTCTACTTTGATAAGGAGTTGTTTTCCATCCTACAAAACAAGGCACAGATTGCCTGTCCTTGACACACCTATTTCAGAGAAAGAAGTCCTGGAAGTTCTAGATCACACATCATAAAGTTGCTGAGATTGAGAAACACTGTCCTAAATGGTCTTCTAAACCTGATACTTTTGATGCGTTGGGTTGCCTCGTTTGCTAAGTTGAAGCAAAGGATTCTGGACATTCCAAATTGAACTTCTACAAGTTCTAGAATTTCTATAATAAGTTGGGAAATCATTAAAAACATCATCTAGCTAAGCTAGGTAACTCCAACAGCTCATAGACCACAAAAACCACAGGTCTTTCATGCTCATACTGTTTGATGTCTCTCCATTAGGAGAAGGAAAATCCAGAAATATCTCTTTTTGCAGAAAGAACCTGCCCATGTAGAATGAGTGCTGCTGAGTCACTGGCTCATGTCCTCCTCTTTTGTGACTTCTCTGGAGGCTTTAATAATATCCTCTAGACACCAGTTCTTGGTCTCTCCTGGTTGACCAATAAGTGTGTGCACATCAGCTGCTATCAGGCAAGACCCTAGAACAGGGGTCGGCAACCTTAAACACTCAAAGAGCCATTTGGACCCGTTTCCCACAGAAAAGAAAACACCGGGAGCCACAAAACCCTTTTGACATCTAAAATGAAGATAACACTGCATATATCATTTTTTTACCTTTATGCTATGTATAAAAAAACTTATTTATCCATGGTTGGCCTACCGGGGGTCGAAAAGATCAATAAATTGCATGCCAGCGGGTGTCGCACATTGGCGGTTGTGATGCATATTTTGAGTGACAGGGAGCCGCAGCAGAGGGATGAAGGAGCCACATGCAGCTCCAGAGCTGCGGGTTGCTGACCCCTGCCCTAGAATGACATTTAGCTAAATTCATCACTATGAACAACACGGTTCCAGCTATCCTAGAACCCTTTACTCAGCTGACCCAACATCAAACAGGAATAGCTTCAGTGCAATATGGTTGCCACAAGGCTCATTCTACGGTTATCTAACCTCAGGTATATATTGATGTGTTGAAATTGATATTGGTCAGTGACCACAAGAAAAAGTGATTGATTTTATTCTTAACCCGGAGGCAGTCAAGGAAGGAAGGGACATGATGGTGTGATCAAATCTCTTGCCTTCAGAAGTTGTGGGAGCTTCATCACTGGAGACTTTCAGGGGGAGATTGGACTGCCATTTCTTGGGGATGATGTAGGGCAGTGGTGGCGAACCTATGTCATGCATTCCAGAGGTGGCATGCAGAGCCCTTTCTGTGGGCACATGTGCTGTCGCCCCAGCTCTATTTTGGGTCTCTGTGGCGCATGCACGTGGGTCTCCCACCAGCCAGCTGGTCTTCAGGTCTCTGCCACGCATGAGCGGGGGGCACGCGCATGCACCCATGCCTTGCCATTTGGGCCAGTGGTGAAATCCAATTATTTTTACTACCGGTTTGTGGCTGGGGCTTGGTGGGCATGGTGTGGCTTGGTGGGCGTGGCAGGGGAAGGATACTGCAAAATCCCCATTCCCACCCCGCTCTGGGGCCAGCCAGAGGTGGTATTTGCCGGTTCTCCGAACTACTCAAAATTTCCGCTACCGGTTCTCCAGAACCTGTTAGAACCTGCTGGATTTCATCCCTGGTTTGGGTGCACACGCACACTTTGGCCACTCGGTGCCTAAAAGGTTCGCCATCAAAGGTGTAGGGTCTCCTGCTTTGTGGGGTGGGGTTGGACTAGATGACCTACAAGGTTCCTTCCAACTCTGTTAATATATCTACCTATCTAATCTATCTATCTATCTCTGCAAGGCGACACACTAAAAAAATATATGGAGCTTTGATTCCACCACCTTGCACCACGCTGTCTTCTTGAGTTTTTCAACCATACTCTGTGAGCACCCCCTGATCTGACAGAACATTCAGACAACTGGTATTTGCCTAACGTTTGCAAAGAACTCATGCATCGGCCTTCTTGACTTCTTTTTTACTTCTTGACTGTTTTTTTTGGAGACTAAGTGACCCAGGGGTGTATACAGGCTAGGTTTGAAAAAAAAATATCAAGATGGCAGCCATGATGGTGCAATCAAAATTCTGCAAGATGGCACACTTAATAAAAATAAAAGATCAATGGAACTTTGATTGTACCATCCATGGCTGCCTTCTTGACTTTTTCAACCATACCATACCTTGTGACCATCCACTGATCTGACAGTACATTCAGACAACTGAAATGAGGATAAAGAAAGATACTGAGGAGATCCAAGGCTGAAACAAAGAGGCCATTCCCACTAGTCATTTAGATCAGACTGATCTTAGCCATCTTGTGGTTGTGGAAGATTAGTGACCCAGCACCACAATGTGGCTGGATGATACCATGAATTCTCACCAAATCCTGCAAGGAAAATGAGAGGAAATGGATAGCGTGAAGGGGAAGGCTATGATGCCATTTTTTTAAAAAAATGTAAGGAACGAATGATCCGTAGAAGAATGTTTAACCTGCAAAAGGGAGGACATCGGTTTAACTTATAGAAGACAAATTCTGATTGAAAGTTGAAAAAAAATCCAAGTTCAACTGTAGAAGTGATGACCAAAAGAGAGAGTGATCTTTTGTTCACTGGGCATGTTCAAGAGGAATTTGGACTGGGATCTATCAGGGATCCTTGAACTTGGATTCCTGCATAGGGAAGACGGATGAGCTAGATCAGGGGTCTGCAACCTTAAACACTCAAAGAGCCATTTGGACCCGTTTCCCACAGAAAAGAAAACACAGGGAGCCACAAAACCTGGGTGGGCGTGGCCAACTCAACGTCACTCACTTCTACCAGTCACATGACCCCCAAGCCATGTCTACCCAGCCGGTCATTAGGGCAGAGAACCCGTTGTTAAAAAACACCGGGAGCCACAAAACCTTTTTGACACCACCACCACCCCTCTCTCTCTCTCTCTCCCCCTCCCTCCCTCCCTCTCTCCCCCCTCTCTCTGTATCTCTCTAGATATCTCTCTCTCCCTCTCTCCCTGTATCTCTCTGTCTCTGCCCTGACCGCTTCTCCATCCCCCGCCATCACCCTTACCTTCTCAGGCCAGGCGAGGAGTGACTGGGAGGGGAGGGCGAAGGGCGGGGCCAGCCAGTGATGGGATCACCCGACAGGGAGGCACAGCAGAGGGCCCAAAGAGCCGCATGCGGCTCCAGAGCCGCAGGTTGCTGACACCTGAGCTAGATGGTCCCAAGTGTCTCCTTCCATTACATATGATGTCATGAAAAATACACCTTTTTAAAATACCAAGTTTAGTTTGCCTGAAAACAGCAATTCAAGGAATCAAACCGAGGAACTTTGGGAGTGATTTACACGCATGTGTGAATCTGGCTCATTGCTGCAACCACTGAGGCTTCTCAATTTCTTTTTTGTCTGGGTGTGGTTGCTGCTGCCTCCCAAAAACCCTGTTCTAGAGCCAGTTGCAAAATTTCAGTCTGTAGAGAGACACGAAAGACGGGGGAGGGAAAAAAATCTGGCATATAAAGATACAGATAATGCGCCCACAAGTTTAAACTGCCAGAAACTTGTCAATTTAGAACTGGCAAATCTCACATCCAGCATCTAATCAGCCTATCACAGAAATCTTTAATTTCCGTCCTCTGTTGAAATGCAGAAGAGGAGTTGAGGATGATTCACTGAACAAGCTGGTCCTTCATTTATAATTATGCTAAGCGCACTTACTCAGGGGTGGCGGTGAACTCCAAATGTAGATGTAGGGTAGGTCAATGGCCTTTAAAAAGTAGCCAGAACAGGCCTTCCCTGATATTCAGCCTCTGGAAAGGGTCCTGCTGGGCCTTAGCTGAGTCCTGCATGACCATCCTTGGTTGAGTTCACACAACATGCTAAATCCTTAACTTGGGAATGTACACCTTCCCACTCCATTTCCTAAGAATGGAGGTAAGAATGGCCAAGGGAGGAGAAAGCAACAGTCATTTTACTTTGGAAGTGAAATGAACAGAGGAGAGGAGAGGAGAGGAGAGGAGAGGAGAGGAGAGGAGAGGAAAGGAAAGGAAAGGAAAGGAAAGGAAAGGAAAGGAAAGGAAAGGAAAGGAAAGGAAAGGAAGAAAGGAAAGGGCAAATGAAGGGAAGGAAGGAAGGAAGGAAGGAAGAAAGGAAGGAAGAAAGAAAGAAAGAAAGAAAGGAAAGAAAGAAAGAAAGAAAGAAAGAAAGAGCAAATGAATGAATGAAAAGAAATGTGGTCTGAAAAGTAAAAAAGGTGGGCTAAACAGTAATGTTTTCCTGATTTCTGAAGAGGCCAGATGTGAGAGCTAGGAGAAGCCAATTTTCATTGTTTAAGGGCTCCAAAGAAACGTTTTGCAATCAGGGTGAAATTCAGCAGGTTCTGACAGGTTCTGGAGAACCGGTAGCGGAAATTTTGAGTAGTTCGTAGAACCGGCAAATACCATCTCTGGCTGGCCCCAGAGTGGGGTGGGAATGGAGATTTTGCAGTATCCTTCCCCTGCCACGCCCACCAAGCCACGCCCACAGAATCGCTAGGGAAAAAATTTGCATTTCACCCCTGCTACCAACCCCATCAACCGTCACTATGCTACCTGGAACTGATGGGGATTCCTAGTCAGAACAATAGCACATATTTAAGATATCCTGCTTTTAGCTCTTTAACTTTGCAAACTTGGCTCATCTTGCAAGCTCTGGGGTCCTCATCTCCCTGGTGGCCACAACACCCCTGCTTTTATGGCAGAACTATGACCTTGGAACTCTCTGCCTCATGACAATAATTTCCTTTTTGGTGAGTGTATGTGCTGCTGGTAACTGAAAACACTATTTTTTTTCAACAACCTTTGCTTCCATGATTTCACTAAACTTATTAAAGTTTGGGTTTTTCCTTTGGATGGTTAGCTGACGCTCCTAGAGAGTTTTTGTGATACATGGCAATTATTTTTTGTTACCTTTCCACTGATTTGTGTAAGTAACCTGGTTAGCTGTTCTGACACTCTTTTTTGAAGGAAACAGCAGAGTTTTTTATATGTAGACATCACATCAATATTGGTAAGCAAACTCAACCTTTAGTGAACTTTCTCCAAAGCAAAACCAAACTTGGGTAAATATAACGACTTTATTGCTTATAAGTCCAGGAGTGGGATTGAAAATTTTTAGCAACCAGTTCTCTGCCCGGTTGCTGGGTGGGCGTGGCCATGGGGATGTGGCCTGCACCACGGCAAGGGGAGTGTTTTCACCCTCCCCAGGCTCCGGAGGCTTTTCTTGAGCCTCTGGGAGGGTGAAAACAGCCTCCCCCGGGCTCCGGAGGCCCTCTGGAGGCCGGAAACGGGCAAAAAATAAATAAATCAGGAGTTTGATAACATTTGTCTGGTTTACAAAAGTGTATACTTTTTAATAACATTGTGAGTCAGAGAAGGTGCTACAGGACTCCTGTTTAGCCTGGTTACGGAGCCCGATTTGTAGACTTAACAATTCACTTAATCCAAATTTAACCAAAGGGTTAGCACAGCTCTTAAAACCACAAGAAAACTAACCAAGATTCACTCTATCCCATGTTTTATCTGCAGCTGCAATGTTTCTAACTGACCTGGTTATGCACATTGGATGAATAGAGAGTGAAAGAACATTTTAAAATATATTTTCAAAAAATATAATATTCTTTTCTACTCCAGAACAAGTTAATTAATATGTTTTCAGCCTTCTCTCACAAAGTGGTGTTTATTCTCAAGAAGAGCATTAGGAAAATGGAAGCACTTTTTTAAAAAAATTGCAAACATGAGTTAATTGAGTTTTAAATGTGAACCTTCACAGGCCCAAGAGTATTTAAGAGGGAGCCAAGCTATTCTCCAAAGTACCAGCAGACAGGACAAGAAGCAATGGATGGAAACTTAATGTAAACCGCTCCAAACTCGACTGCAAAAAATACGGCTTCAGCAACAGAGTGATCAATGCCTGGAATGCACTACCTGACTCTGTGGTTTCTTCCCCAAACCCCCAAAACTTTAACCTTAGACTGCCTACAGTCGACCTCTCCCCGTTTCTAAGAGGTCTTTAAGGGGCGTGCATAAGCGCACCACTGTGCCTACCATCCCTGTCCTACTGTCCTATTGTCCTCTTTTTTACTTATGTTATGTTTAATTATATTATGTTTATACAAACTACTACTATCCTGTACATGTTTGACAAACAAACAAACAAACAAACAAACAAACAAACAAACAAATAAATAAATAAATAAATAAATAAATAAATAAATAAATAAATAAATAAATATAATTGAGGAGAGAAGCAACCTAGAACTAAGGAGAAATTTCCTGACAGTGAGAGCAATTAATCGTTAGAACAGCTTGCCTTCAGAAGTTTTGGGTGCTCCAACACTGGCAATTTTAAAGAAGAGATTGGACAGCCATTTGTCTGAAATGGTATATTTATTTATTTATTTATTTATTTATTTATTTATTTATTTATTTATTTATTTATTTATTTATTTATTTATTTATTTATTTATTTATTTATTTATACTTGCATTTATATGCCGCTCAACTCCGCAGGGACTCTGAGCAGCTAAGGGTATAGGGCAGTGATGGTGAACCTTTTTTTCCTCGGGTGCCAAAAGTGCATGCACGCGTGCTATCGTACATGCACGAGTGCCCACACCCATAATTCACTGCCTGGGGAGGGCGAAAACGGCCTCCCCCGCCCCCCAGAGGCCCTCTGGAGGCCGGAAATGGCCTATTTCCCAACTTCTGGTGGGCCCGGTAGGCACATTTTTTGCCCTCCTTAGGTTGCAGAGGCTTCCCTGGAGCCTGGGGAGGGCAAAAACACCCTCTCCCATCCCCCTGGAGGCCCTCCGGAAGCCAAAAACACCTCCCAGAGCCTTCGTGCAAGCCAAAAATCAGCTGGCTGGCACATGCGCGCTGGAGCTGAGCTAGGCAATGGCTCGCGTGCCGGCAGATATGGCTCCGCGTGCCCCCTGTGGCACGCTTGCCATAGGTTCGCCATCACTGGTATAGGGTCTCCTGCCTGACTAGAAGACCTCCAAAGTCCCTTCCAACTCTGCTATTCTGCTGTTGTTCTGTTGAGATGCAACATTCAAGAATGAGTTGCCTTTTGGGAAAAGGTACACAAGTCATGCTTTGGGGAGACTCCGAAACAGCAATCCACAATCATGGCCAGAATGTCCTATTTTTTCCCTAGATAAGGGGCAGCTTTCTTGGGACCAACCTTCCTCTCAAGCCATGCTAAATTCATTTTAGGGCTCCCCTGATTATTTCTATGAGATTCGCAATTGTTCACTGATGCTCTGGATAACGGGATTCAGAAGTCCATGCATCTTAAGCCTTTCATCCTGCCAAACCTGGTTTAAAACTACCTATCTGCATCAATGTTAAAGCATATACCCATAAGCTATCATACAGGTAGTCCTCAACATACAACCATTCATTTAGTGACCATTCAAATTTACAACAGCACTGAAAAAAGTGACTGACAAACTGTCCTCACACTTATAACAACTGCAGCATCCCCACAATCGTGCAGTCAAAATGTGCGTGCTTGGCAACCAGCATATGCTTATGATAACTGCAGTATCCTGGGGTCATGTGATTGCCATTTGTGACCTTCCCAATCAGTTTCCAACAAACAAAGTCAATGGTGGGGAAGACAGATTCACTTAATGAATTCCTGATTCACTTAACAAATGCAGTGATTGACTTAACAATCAGGCCCCCAAAAAAGATCATCAAATCAGGCATGATTCATGGAACAACCAGCTTGCTTAGCAATGAAAATTCTGACCTTAGTTGTGGTCATAAATCCAGGACTAGCTGTACTTCTTTTCCTCTCCATCCCACATTCTGCTGCACCCCAACCAAATCCCAACCACTGAATTGGGTACACATCCCACCCAATTCAGAAATTCCCACTGACCACCCTGGTTGCATTTCCTCCCCCAGCAGGACCCTCCATTGGAGATTATGATGGTGGTGGTCTCAGAAATACCCACAACAAGAAGCACGTTTTAACATTTCAACAATGACATCTGTCAGCGACATCTACTTAATCCAATTTGGCCACCAAGAGGATGGACACAGAGAGTGAACAGGAGATTAGACAACAATTTCCTTTCTGAAAATAAGAGGTCACTTACTTCTCGGTTCCCGGGGCCCATCGACGGTCACTTTAATGGCCCGGTGATATGTAGCGACCTGAGTAGGGTTGGTGAAGACTGTGATGGTCAGCGTAAAGCTTTTTCCTTTAAAAGAAATAACAAAGAGAGGAAATCAGAGGGGGAAAAGGCTGCATGAATTTAGAAACTGATAGTATCCTCTTTAGTAAAGTACGTGGTTCTATTTTTTAAAAAAGCTATAACAAAATAGGATAGACTAACAAAATTCCTGTTCTGCATAGAGAAGTTACCCATCCATGTTGCATTTCCAAGCAAATCTGAAACTGAGACCTTCTTGTTGACAATTTTGATTCTCAAGCTGACATCTAGAAGGACACAATATCAATCACGTGTGTTCCTATAAATCTTACAATAAGTTCAACATTGAACAATGCTGTTTCAACTGTATGCATTGAGGTATTTGCTAACCTTGTGTACACATGAACATTGACATAACATTCTTATTTTTTTGAGGGGGTGGGCAGGAATGCCTTTGATCAGATTTGACGCCCCGGTGGCTGCCCGGACAGGTCCCTGCAGTTTTGTTGACAGGACTTTTTAAAGTGGTTTAGCCTTGCCTGTTCTTCCTAGGGCTGGGAGAGAAGGGCTGGTCACTCGGCTGACTGTGTCTAAGGAAGGACTAGAACTCACCATCTCCTGGTTATTAGTCTGGTACCTTTAATCACTACACCAAACTGACTCTCAGCATCGTTAAATACTGTATATGTAGTCTCGAATTACAACCACAATTAAGCCAGGGGTGAAATGAAGCAGGTTCTGACAGGTTCTGGAGAACCGGTAGGGGAAATTTTGAGTAGTTTGGAGAACCGGTAGGGGAAATTTTGAGTAGTTCGGAGAACCTGCAAATACCACCTCTGGCTGGTCCCAGAGTGGGGAGGGAATGGGGATTTTGCAGCATCCTTCCCCTGCCACGCCCACCAAGCCACACCACACCTACCAAGCCACGCCCACAGAACCGGTAGTAAAAAAAATTGGATTTCACCACTGAATTAAGCCCAACATTTCTGTTGCTAAGCAAGATGGCTGCTAGGTGAAATTTGCCCCATTTTATTATCTTTCTTGCCGCAGTTGTTAAGTGAATCACTGCCGCTGTTAAATTAGTAACACGGGGTTAAGTGAATCTTGCTTCCCCGTTGACTTTGCTTGTCAGGTGGTCACCAAAAGTGATCACGTGACCCCAGGACACTGCAAACGTCATAAATACGAGTCAGTTGCCAAGCATCCGAATTTTGATCATGTGACCATGGGGATGCTGCAACAGTCATCGGTGTGAAAGTCATTTTTTTCAGTGCCGTTGTAACTTTGAACGATCACTAAATGAACTGTTGTAAGTTGAGGACTACCTGTATCTGGATTGAATCTGGTGCTTCACTGTTCCAAAGTATAGTACAGGGGTGGGTTCCTCCCGGTTCGGACCGGTTCGGGTGAACCGGTAGCGAGCCGCTGGTGACATCACGATGACGTCACTGACCCAGTTCGGTTGGTGCCGGTCTGTGGGTGCCGCCATCTATTTTTGAATTTTTTTTAAAATCTTCTGAGCATGCGCAGAAGCCAAGTTTCCGGCACTGTGCATGCGGTCGCCATCTTGTTTTTGGCCTTTTTCTGTTTATTTTTTTCGGATATTTTGGCACTGCGCATGCGCACGCGCATGAGGCACGCCCACATGGCATGGGAGGAAGCGAACCGGCAGTGAGGTAAGTAGGAACCCACCCCTGGTATAGTACTATATAGAAAGTTCATTTTTTCAATGTATGATTAAGCTGTGGACATCTCTGGCTCTTATTGCAGTTTCCCATGTGTCACGCTCTCAAAAATCATTATTGAGATGAGAGCTACTTTGGTCTAGTGCAGTGATGGCGAACCTTTTTTTCCTCGGGTGCCGAAATAGTGTGCGCACGTGCTATCGCATACGTGTGAGTGCCCACACCAATAATTCAAAGCCCCCCACTCACCCCACACCCCTGCGCATGTGTGCGCGACCCCCCCCTCTCCCATTTCCCGACTTCCAGTGGGCCCGGTAGGCCCATTTTCCACCCACCCCAGGCTCCAGAGGCTTTCTTGGAGCTTGGGGAGGGCGAAAATGCTCCCCTCTGCCATCCCGGAGGCCGTCCAGAGGCCAAAATCGCCCTCCCTGAGCCTCCACGCGAGCCAAAAATCAGCTGGCGGGCACACACATGCGCGCTGGAGCTGAGCTAGGGCAACGGCTCGCGTGCCGGCAGATATGGCTCCGCGTGCCACCCGTGGCACGCGTGCCATAGGTTCGCTATCACTGGTCTAGTGGTTAAGGCACCAGGCTAGAAAGCAAGAGATGGTGAGTTCAAGTCCTGCCTAAGCCATGAAAGTCAACTGAGAGAGTTAACCACTCTCTCTCTCTCACCCCAACCCACCTCACAGGATTGCTGTTGTGGGGAAAATAGGAGGAGGAAGATGTGTTGAATATGTTCATTGCCTTGAGTTATTTGTAAAAATAATAAAGGCAACATGCAAATAAAAATGTATTTTAATCGAGAAGAGTTAATATTTTTCCATTTGGACCACTCAATAAAAAGATGCTGTAAAAAGATGAATAGCCATTTCATTATCTTTTGATAAAATATTACTTTTAACATAGCCAAGCAATGACTCCATTAAATTCAGGGTTAACATGCACCCGCTTATCCTTTCAGTTTTACGAGTAATAATAATGTTCCAATCAGCATTTCTCTCTTATTTGCTAACATGAAATGTATCTTTCCCTCAAGGGTTATAATTTCAACATTTATTCTTTAGCCCCAAATGTAATTCTACCTATCTGTCTGTCTACATGTTCATTTGTCCTTATAATTTGCTCCAATCCCACAAGGATTTGGATAGTATTCAAGAACAAATACAAGCAAAAACGAACAAATTCCAGCCACATCACATTAAATCCAGCACCAGAAAGTAAAAACCCCAAGATAAGAGGCCCTCACCTGTGGTTTTCTACACAACACCACTAAATTTTATCACAAACCATTTAAAAATAATAAAATTATTTGAATTATGCAATAAATGTTTTCTAAATGTAAGTTAAAACTCTATGCAAACCCCAATACAAATTTGTTGTCATTTCATTTGTCAGGATATATTTTGCTGATTCTAAATTATCCATCAAATTGTAAAACTGACCCAGTTTTCCTTCCATCCATGTTAGACAGATGATCCTGTTTCAAATTTTGTGTGTTTCTTAGATGAAACGTGTTTTCCTAAAATATATATTAGCCGAGTTTAATTTGAATCATGGTATAAATTAGATTGCCAGTATCTCTTATCTCCAATTAATTCTGTGCAGGGTTAATTTTAATTTTAATAATTTTAATTTTAATTTATTATTTTTATTTTTATTATTTTACATTTTTAAAATTTATTTTATTTTATTATTATGTTTTTATTTTATTTTTTATTTTATTTTATTTTATTTTATTTTATTTTATTTTATTTTATTTTATTTTATTTTATTATTTTATTTTATTTTATTTTATTTTATTTTATTTTATTATTTTATTTTATTTTATTTTATTTTATTTTATTATTTTATTATATTTTATTATATTTTATTTATTTTATTTATTTTATTTTATTTTATTTTATTATTTTATTATTTTATTTTATTTTATTTTATTTTATTTTATTTTATTATTTTATTATTTTATTTTATTTTATTTTATTTTATTTTATTTTATTTTATTTTATTTTATTATTTTATTTTATTTTATTTTATTTTATTTTATTTTATTTTATTTTATTATTTTATTTTATTTATTTTATTTTAATTTTATTTTATTTTTATTTATTTTATTATTTATTTTATTTTATTTTATTTTATTTTATTATTTTATTTTATTATTTTATTTTATTTTATTTTATTATTTTATTTTATTTTATTTTATTTTATTATTTTATTTTATTTTATTTTATTTTATTTTATTTTATTTTATTTTATTTTATTTTATTTATTTATTTTATTATTTTATTTTATTTTATTTTATTTCATTATTTCATTTCATTTCATTTCATTTCATTTCATTTCATTTTATTTTATTATCAGCCAACCCCCTTTCTTTTGATCTTGATTTTTCATTTCTTCCTGTTGCAGTATATAACAGAGGAATTTGTTTCGGGTCAAAGAAAACATATTTATTTCATCATTTTCAAACTTAATGCTTGAGGATTTTATTTAACAAATATGAGCTAGTATTGAGGAATGTTTTTGTTACATTAGAGGAGCCAGAGATTTTCCCAACTGAATAAAACATAAATATAAGTTATGCTCATAATACTTCTTTTTATGTATGAAAAACTTCCTATTTTTATAGAATTGTCTAAAGTTTATCTGCAAATCTTTCTTCTTCTTCTACCCCACAAGAATGTGGCTATTACTTTTGGCTCATTAATTATAATAATAGATGAGGATACCTTAAAATAAATGAGTAAGACATTCTTTGCAGTCGCTTTTCCTCATCTAGGAAATGTTTTGATTGAAAGGGCATTCATTCCGAACTTATGCTCTACCACAGTGTTTCTGTGGTGTGGACTTCAACTCCCAGAATTCCCCAGCCAGATGGCTAGGGAATTCTGGGAGTTGAAGTCCACACCCCGGAAACCAGTCCCGATTGAGAAATACTGCTCTATCGCTTTCCTGGGCGATCCCTCCATGTCTGACAGGGAGTTCAGCAAATTCCAGATGTCTGACTCATCTTCCAAGATGGTTTTCATTTCTGTGGCTTTGTGGTTTCCAGGTGTACACATAGGTCTTTCTTGAACGTTCAAACTGCAAATGTGAGGAAAATGCCCCGGAGTCATCAGGAAACCTTCTCTACCTTCAGAACAAGGAGAGCTCTGATGAAGGCAATTGAGTTCCTACAACCCTGTCTTCAAACCACATAATCACGGCCTCCTTTGCTGAACAGATACTCAGCCACTGCCGGTTGGAGGCGGAGTTATAGCCAGGCTGGCTGGCAAACCAGGGATTGTGGTCCAACAGAAGAAGTTGATAATGAGACTGGTTAGTTTTGAGCCACGGTGGCGCAGTGGTTAGAGTGCAGTACGGCAGGCTACTTCTGCTGCCTGCCGGCTGCCTGCAATTTGGCAGATCGAACCTCACCGGGCTCAAGGTTGACTCAGCCTTCCCTCCTTCCGAGGTGGGTAAAATGAGAACCCAGATTGTTGGGGGCAATAGGCTGACTGTAAACCGATTAGAGAGGGCTGTAAAAGCACTGTGAAGCAGTATAAAAGTCTAAATGCTATTGCTATTGCTATTTGCCAGCATCTCAGATCATGAATAAAACCGAGGCCACTTTTATCTTAGCATATGAAGCATATGAAGAACGGTTGCAGGAATTGGATGTGGCTAGTTTGGGGGGGAGGGAAGGATGAAGGGTGACATGATAGCAGAGCTCCAGTATTTGTCACATAGAAGAGGGGATCTGATTTTACCACCTTATGTCATGGTTGTTAAGTGAATCATTGCAGTTATTAAGAGAATCGTGAGGTCGTTAAGTGAATTCAGCTTCCCCCTCTTTGACTTTGCTTTTTGGAAGTGGCTGGGAAGGTCACCAATGATTAGCACATGACCCCGGGATGCCAGTAAATCCATGCCAGTTGCCAAATGCACACATTTTGGTCATGTGACTGTGGAGATGCTGCAACAGTTGTTAAGTGTGAAGACTGGTCCTAAGTCACATTTTTAAATTACCATTGTATCTTCTAGGAGCCATGGTGGTACAGTGGTTAGAATGCAGTATTGCAGACAAACTCTGCCCACAACCTGGAGTTTGATCCTGACCGGCTCAAGGTTGACTAAGCTTTTCATCCTTCCACAGTCGGTTAAAATGGGGACCCAGATTGTTGGGGGCAATAGCCTGACATTTGTAAACCGCTCAGAGTGTTGTAAAGCACTATGAAGCAGTATATAAGTTTAAGTGCTATTGCTATTGCTAAATGAATGGTGGTCAGTTGAGGGCTACCTGCATTAATATCTTGCTAGGGTTGGGTTTCCTGCACTGCCATAGTTCTCAGCAGTGGTAGGTTCCAGGATAAAAAGATCATAAACTAGAAGAAGAGAAGGTTTCAAATCTCAATCCAGAATCTGACTTCAGCATGGAAGGAGTTAATTAACAGAAGGATGGATGCATTCAGATATGTGGCTCATGCAGCCCCATTTCCAATTCAAAATATTCCATCCAGAGAGTGGGGGTTGGAGAACCTCAATCATTACCAATTCTGCTAAAAGAAACTGTCCTATGTATGAAAATATTTTAATGAGCTTTATAGAGGTTTGATCAAAAGCCTGCCTGCAACAGAAGACAAAGATGGTTTCCCCCACCACCCACCACCCCGCCGCCACTTTTCTAAGCTTGGCGCAAGTCGAAGACAGAAGAATTGAAATCAAAGGAGTCAAGACTACTGTAATTTCTCAGCCCAGACATGGAGACCCAAGTGGGGGCTCCTAATGAATTCAAGAGTCAAGTTCGGATTGAGCTGGGTTCACGTTTGGAACTCTGTGTAAAGCGGATGGGGGGAAAAAAAGAAGGGGGAGGAGGAGGAGGAGGGAGGAGAGACTTAAGCAAATAATTGAGTACAGAAATGAAAGCTTAATTCATAAAAGCAAAACATTTTCCATTCATCAACCTGCAAGCAGTTAAATGCGGGTGGGGGCAGCAGTTTGAAAGCAAAAAGACCGCCTGCCAATTGGGGAAAAGATCCAGCGGGAAAACGGAAATGCAGAAAAGAATGTAAACTAGTTGGGTTTCACAGAGCGCAACAAGTAAACAGTTATTACATGCAAATCGTTTGTAAGATCATTTGCGGAAAAGCCCGAGAAATCTTTTTTTTTCACAATTCCTGTATGAGGGATTCGACATTTGGGGGAGGTGGGGAGGAAGGCCAGCAGCCACCGTGAGACCTGGAGTTCGTGCCACATTCCGCAGAAAGAATGCATGCTAAAGATGGTGGTTGGGTTGCAAAGAAGATTGAATTAAAGTCACCCTAAGACCAGTTTGATCCAATGATTGCTGTTTTATTCACAGATCATTTTGTAGAGTCTACGTGTCAGGGTTGACCGTGTGTGTGTGTGTGTGTGTGTGTGTGTGTGTGTGTCTACAAAAAGTCAAGATGATAGCTGCAAAAGTGGAATTGAAACTCCATGTTCAACTGTAAAACACAGATGCACAAACACAAGGGGAGAGTTTCGTCAGGAAAAAAAATATTGTAGCATAGGATTGGACTGTGGCGTCCTTGGTGGTCTCTGAGCTTGGAGGTTTTCTTGCAGACGTTTCATTACCAAACTAGGTAACATCATCAGTGCCCTAGTTGTGCATCAATCAATGCACCACCACAATGCACTGATGATGTTACCTAATTTGGTAATGAAACATCTGTAAGAAAACCACCAAGCTCAGAGACCATCAAGGTCCCCACAGGTGAGTTTCAATCACACCAATATGGCTATTATCATTATTTTTTTGACCATACCTCATTCCTTGCTCAAACTGGTCTAAGGCTGTTTCCTACGAATGCACAGAGGCGTAACCATTGGTTGAGATTGCTAAAGATTCAGGAGAATGTTATGTAAACAGTCAGCTGCAATTTCCCCAGGATCCAAGATGAAACCTTGCTGGATCATATGGTTACAGTATAAAGTTTCCTCCTTACAAGAATGAATGAATTGCATTGACAATGTTGTATGGTATAAATTGGTTCTGAATAGCAAAGAGTTCTGTTGCTGGAATACATGTAAACTTTTCATCTCAATAAATCTAGCTGAAAGAAACTATGTAAAAATTATGCTTGGACAAGAATTCCTTTCATTTTCCAGCATTTATCCAAAGAAGAGAATATTCGTAGCTCAAGGTTGAACTGTGGCATTGGTGGGATTCAATTTTTTTTTACTATCAGTTCTGTGGGCATGGCTTGGTGGGTGTGGCATGACTGGATGGGCGTGGCAGGGGAAGGACTCCGCCCTGAGTCCCTTGGGAGTAGGGCGGCATAGAAGAACAAATAATAAATAAATAAATAAATAAAGGATACTGTAAAATCTCCATTCCCTCTCCACTCCAGGGGAAGCTTACTGCAAAATCCTCATTTCCTCCCGATCAGCTGGGACTCGGAAGGCAGATAATAGATGGGGGCGGGGCCAGTCAGAGGTCGTATTTACTGGTTCCCCAACTACTGAAAATTTCCGCTACCGGTTCTCTAGAACTGGTCAGAACCTGCTGAATCCCACCTCTAAACTGTGGGGTCTTTGGTGTTCTCTGAGCTTAATGGTTTTCTTTCAGAAGTTTCATTACCAAACTAGGGAACAACACCAGTACACCACCAAGCTCAAAGAACACCAAGTACCCCCCACCTTTATCCAAGGTGTAATAAAAGGCTGGGGATATTGATGGTCTAAATCCCAACACACCTTCCATGCACACTGCACCATGAACTGTCTGGGATAGTTTCTATTTCATAGAAAATAACAATAGCTCAGGGGCAATACTTAGCCCAGTTTTTCTCCAACTGAACAACTTTAAGATGTATGGATTTCAACTCTCAGAATTCCCCAGGCAGCATGGCTGGCTGGAGAATTCTGGGAACTGAAGTCCACACATCTTAAAGTTGCCAAGTTTGAGAAACACTGGCTTAACCCTCTAAGCCAGTGGTTCCCAACCTTTTTTTGGCCATGCCCCACCTAAGCATCTCTAAAATCCTGATGTCCCCCCCCCCCCGTGACATATAATTCTTACTATTCAAAAAGTGAACTACTCGCCCGGAGGAAGCCTAAAAGGCCATTAACTTGGTTTAAACAAGGTTCCAATTGCCCCCATTAAAAATCAAATTGCCCCCCTGTGGGGCGTGGGCCCCACGTTAAGAACCACTGCTCTAAGCCACGGGACAAGGGCCATACACCCGACAGCAAACAGAAGCCAGAAAATGAAAGAGAGAGGGCCAAGCCAAGATGAAACGTAATTTAGGGTTAATCACAAATGAAAGCAATTAAACACAATGAAAGCGATTACTCCCTGTTATTTCGTAATTCAGCGTTAAATGTTACAATTCAGCAGAAAGGTTTGGAGAAGCTTTAAAATCATCCACAAAGGACTGAGGGGGAGACATTCAACCGTGGGACTTTTGTTTATACAGTTGAGGTTTACAGCTACCGGTGTTTTCCTTCCAGAACTTCATATTTATTTATTTATTTATTTATTTATTTATTTATTTATTTATTTATTTATTTATTTATTTATTTATTTATTTATTTATTTATTTATTTATTTATTTATTTATTTATTTATTTATTTATTTATTTATTAGTGAGATTTATATACCGCCTCATAGTGCAAGCACTCTCTAAGCGGTTTACACCATTAAGCAATGTATATATTTACATTGCCCCCAACAATCTGGGTCCTCCTTTTACCTACCTCGGAAGGATGGAAGGCTGAGTCAACCCTGAGCTGGTGAGATTTGAACCGCTGAACTGCTGATCACAGTCAGCTAAAGTGGCCTGCAGTACTGCACTCTAACTGCTGCACCACCTCGGCTCTTCAACTTCAACAAATATGCACAAACACAGGTAGTCCTCGACTTAATGCCATTTGATTAGCGACCGCTTGAAGTTACAACAGCAGTGTAACTTCACATTTATTAAGAGCCGAGGTGGCGCAGTGGTTAGAGGCAGTACTGCAGGCCACTTTAGCTGACTGTGATCCGCAGGTCAGCGGTTCAAATCTCACCGGCTCAAGGTTGACTCAGCCTTCCATCCTTCCGAGGTAGGTAAAATGAGGACCCAGATTGTTGGGGGCAATCTAAATATACATTGCTTACTGGTGTAAACCGCTTAGAGAGTGCTTGCACTGTGAGGCGGTATATAAATATCACTAATAAATAAATAAATAAATAAATAAATAAATAAATAAATAAATAAATAAATAAATAAATAAATAAATGAAAAAAGTGACAGGACCATTTTTCACACTTGCGACCACTGCAGCATCTCCATGGTCACGTGATCAAAATTCAGCCGCTTGGCAATGGACATGTATTTATGACAGTTGCAGTGTCCTGTCCTGGGGTCAATTGATCACCTTTTGCAACCTTCTGACAAGCAAAGTCAACGAAGAAGCCAGATTCACTTAACGAGCATGTTAATAACCTAACAAGACCGTGATTCACTTAGCAACCATGGCCCTAAAATGGAGCAAAAGTCGCTAAATAACCATCTTGCTTAGCAACAGAAATTTCGGCCTGAGTTTTGGTCAAGGACTACCTGTATCTCAATTTTACAATAGAGAACATATTCTCTATTGTAACAGAATATTCTCCTTTATTAATAGAGAACATCAGGATGTGGACACAGACACACACAGAGGTAGAGATGCCTTCATTCTGGCTTTGAATAGCAGGGGTCTCCAACCTTGGCAACTTTAAGACTTGTGGACTTCAACTCCCAGAATTCCTCAGCCAGCAAAGCTGGCTGAGGAATTCTGGGAATTGAAGTCCACAAGTCTTAAAGTTGCCAAGGTTGGAGACTTCTGGAATAGAGATCTGCCCCAGGAGAATGGGAATGATAGGGAAAGAGTTAGAGGTTAGAAGAGCCGAGGTGGTGCAGCGGTTAGAGGCAGTACTGCAGGCCACTTTAGCTGACTGTGATCCGCAGGTCAGTGGTTCAAATCTCACCGGCTCAAGGTTGACTCAGCCTTCCATCCTTCCGAGGTAGGTAAAATGAGGACCCAGATTGTTGGGGGCAATATACATATGCATTGCTTACTGGTGTAAACCGCTTAGAGAGTGCTTGCACTGTGAGGCGGTATATAAATCTCACAAATAAATAAATAAATAAATAAACCTACACTACAGGGGTGAAATCCAGCAGGTTCTGACAGGTTCTGGAGAACCAGTAGCGGAAATTTTGAGTAGTTCTGAGAACTGGCAAATACCACCTCTGGCTGGCCCCAGAGTGGGGAGGAAATGGGGATTTTGCAGTATCCTTCCCCTGCCACGCCCACCAAGCCACACCATGCCCACCAAGCCACACCCACAGAACCAGTAGTAAAAAAAATTGGATTTCACCATTGCTACACTCCATAAGCTTAAACTCCTTTAAAGTCCTTACCTCGGCCACTCCGTCCGACAAAGCGAAGGTCATTGAACCTGGCCACCTGATTCTTCATGACAGCCGAAGCATTCCGAAGCTCAGCCGAATAGTTCTCATCATTACCAGCCATGACCGTTACCACTGTCCCATCGGGAACGTCCCCAAGGGATACCACCTAGAAGGAATCAAAGGCAGCATTTAGAATTATGAATTAATTAAAACCGTCCATTAAACAAGCATGAATTGTAACCATTCAAGGGACATTTTGGAGCCAGTGCTAAACACTATTTAACATGAGCAGGGTAGGTGTGAGTGTGGGTGGAGGGCACAGCCAGTTATCTCGGGCGAGTCCCAAGTTGCAATCCTATAGATTAGAATCATTGAACCACAGGACTGGAAGGGACCTCTAAGGCCTTCTAGTCCAGGGGTCTCCAACCTTGGCAACTCAAAGACTTGAGGACTTCAAGTCTCAGAATTCCTCAGCCAGCTTTTCTGGCTGAGGAATTCTGGGAGTTGAAGTCCACAAGTCTTAAAGTTGCCATGGTTAGAGACCGCTGTATCTAGTCCAATCTCAGCCCTTTGCTGGCTGAGGAATTCTGGGAGTTGAAGTCCACAAGTCTTAAAGTCGCCAAGGTTGGAGACCCCTGTATCTAGTCCAATCCCCTGCTCAAGGCAGGAACCTTTGCTGGCTAAGGAATTCTGGGAGTTGAAGTCCACAAGTCTTAAAGTCGCCAAAGTTGGAGACCGCTGTATCTAGTCTAATCCCCTGCTCAAGGGAAGAACCTTTGCTGGCTGAGGAATTCTGGGAGTTGAAGTCCACAAGTCTTAAAGTCGCCAAGGTTGGAGACCCCTGTATCTAGTCCAATCCCCTGCTCAAGGCAGGAGCCTTACACCATCCCAGTCAAATGGTTGTTTGAAGAAAGAATAAACCCACTTAAGGCTGCAGTTCTAAACCTTGGCCTTCCCAACATCCGGATATATTGGCATTATAATTTGCAGGGGTTGCTGTCCACATGACCACAGAAGTAAGTCAACAGGATTTACTTCTGAGAAAATAAGATTGTATTAGATTGTTATTGGTGAACATAAAGAACCTGATTTGGGAAACTTTGACAGGAACGGATTGAAATGTCATATAAACTTGGAATGGAAACGTCCATTGGTATTTACACTTTCCACCATTGTTCTGGATATGTTTTCATTTATAGGGTATGTTTTCATGTATTTATTTGATGCATTATTTATGACTGCCATTTCTACACCACTCAGTTGCAAAAACAAACAGAAAACAAACTTTGTGTTTACTTATTCAGATATTCAGAAAATATACATTTAGAAATGTCTTCCCTTCTCTTTTCCTTCTTTTTTTGGAAAAATCATTTAGATAAACATTTTTAAAAAGCGATTAAACGCATTTAAATGTTCTCACGATCAGAATCAGGACAGACATAACAAAAAGTTATTAAATTAATACATTACCCGACTACCCACAACTCTGGGTGGAATTACTTAAGAATGAGTAAAAACAAACTGGGGCAGGAATGAAATTGTATTGTCTATTACTAATTTCAAGGACAACCTTCTTCTCAGAGTCAACCCTTTTAAATACAGCATACACATAAGATCATCTCACGCAAAAGAATTATTTTACGGTGGATGCTAAGCCTAGTCTTCTTTCGACAGTAACAACAAAAAAACGTGTTGTGTACTGACCATGTTTCTCTCACTGCTCTGGCATTCTTTTACACATATTCTTTATATGGTTCTAAATGTTTGTCATTTTGTAGCGACAAGCATTGTAAGAGCTTTCCTTTGGGATGACTTTGAATGAAAAACTGGGTTAACATTATACAAAGGAAAAGAAAAGAAAAGAAAAGAAAAGAAAAAAAAGAAAAAAAAGAAAAAAAAGAAAAAAAAGAAAAAAAGAAAAAAAAAAGAAAAAAAGAAAAAAAGAAAAAAAAAGAAAAAAAAGAAAAAAAAGAAAAAAAAGAAAAAAAAGAAAAAAAAGAAAAAAAGAAAAGAAAGAAAAGAGCCACTCTGAATGAACTTTACATAACAGAATAACAGAGTTGGAAGGGACTTTGGAGGTCTTCTAGTCCAACCCCATGCTCAAGCAGGAAGTCCCATACTGTTTCAGACAAATGGCTATCCAATCTCTTATTAAAAATCTCCAGTGTTGGAGCACCCACAACTTCTGGAGGCAAGTCGTTCCACTGATTAATTGTTCTAACTTTTAGGCACAGAATAAAATTATATAGTACAGTCCGTTATTGCTAATATTTCCTAAGCTCTTGAAAAAGACAGTTATTATGTCTCATCCTAAAATACAGACATACAGGTGCTTATCCGAAGAGTTAAGCCTAGTGAAATACACACACACACACACACACACACACACACACACAATAAATGTTGAGATATTGCATCTACATTCAGTAAACATTTCAATTATTATTTGGCAGGTTGTATTAATTGAAATCTAAGCAACTTCAATCAATATTTTAGATTAGCATTCAAAAAACAGTTTTTAAACTACTGATTTAATAGCAGTTCCCAATTACTACCTTTAAATCACTGTTAATGCAGGGTGATTTACAAAATAGATCAAGCAAGATTTGTAGCGTTGCCTCATTCTTACAACTAAGTCATGCAACATACTTGTTTTGCTATACATTTTGTGCAGGGTTTAATTTCCCCAGAAGATCTCAAAATAATCCAAGATCACAGCTTTCCCATGGTAACTTCCCTATGTAACTATCTGCCATTGTCTAAGAAACAAGTAATAAAAATACTTGTAGTTGAACACATCGGAGAGTCATTAGGTTAGAGAAGAAAGAGGATAGTTGCTATTTTTTTAAACTGATAAAAGTTACAGTGAATGACAACAGTAAAGAGTTATTGGGACATTTTTATAAAGTTTAAAAAGTTATTGCGTGAGGCACAAACTGTTTATTTTTATCAGGATAAAATGAGATGCTTAAATTGGCTGGCTGGAACTCAAATATCTTTCTGAGGAATGATTCCATTGATTTTCCAGAAAAATGTCCATTAAGACCAGGCAACTTTCAGAAGACAAAGCTTTTGACAAGTTAGGTCTTACAAGAGTTAAAGTAGAAGGAGAGATTCGTTATGGAGATTAATTGTTGTTTATTTCATTGTTTAATTAAAACTCCATAGCTTGTGGACTTTTAGAGAGATTATATTAGACCCCGATAATTTAAAAAAATTATATACCCTTTCAGGTCAATATTTTCTTTAAAAAAACAAGCAAAATTGATAATGCCTTTAACAGGATCACACCTTACAGCTGGATAAAAGGTATCCAGTTTTGACAGATGGCATCTCTTCTCTCTCTAACTCTAAAGCATGCTGGGCTGGAGGATTCTGGGAGTTGAAGTCCATACATTTTTAAATTGCCAAGTTTGGAAATGCTGCACTATGGGAATCTGAAGATGTCCTTTCTATCTCTATCCAAGGAATGAATGCATAGGGTTATACCAGTGGCATCTAACCCTAGCTAGATTAACAACCATATCATACAATCATTCTTCAAGGTGTTGGAGGGACTGTAGAGATAAGGGATTATTTTACCCTAGGTCAGGGGTCGACAACCTTAAACACTCAAAAAGCCATTTGGATCCGTTTCCCACAGAAAAGAAAACACTGGGAGCCACAAAACCCTTCCCGTGCCTGACTGTTTCCTGAATGGCCACAGAACTACCGGTAGCATACGTAGTTGAATTAAACATTCTGTTTTCTTCTGAAACTTTTCTTTTCTTGGATTTATCCTTGGTTGGCCTACCGGAGGTCGAAAAGCTCAATAAATCGCGTGCCGGCAGGTATCACACAACTGGCGGTTGTGACGCATATTTTGAGCGACAGGGAGCCGCAGCAGAGGGATGAAAGAGCCACATGCGGCTCCAGAGCTGCAGGTTGCTGACCCCTGCCCTAGGTTATGATCATGTGATAGAATAACATTTTGTTAGGTTTTTTTTAAGTAAAATTAGTATTATTACAAAACAAATGGTTGAATGTTCTTGTAAGCTGAGGCTGTGACCTTGAGGGATAAGATCTGATGCTACATTGGAAAATAGGAATGCAATGGCTTTCTTGCTAATTATGTCTCAGTGTTGGGAATATCTGGAAACTCTATTTATAATTCATTAATATTAATAGAGTTTTTTCAACCACTTGATTAACAATATTTATTGGTAAAATTAGGATAATGAATCTTCAGGGGCCAGAATCACAGTTTTGTCACACCTGGAGAGTTTATATTTATTATGTTAATGGCAAAATGAATTTTGTCAATCCTCATGTTATTTTGAAAATTATGAACAACTTTTGATTCTTTGTCTTTTCTTCTTTTCTGCTCCTTCTTACAACCTTCTATATTCTTCACTTAGTTCTTGGTCCCCCCCACCCTTGGATTACTATTCAAAAAAAGTATAATGGAAAAATTGTTGGGTTAACATTATTGTGATTCTTTATTTTGTTTTCAACCTAACAATGAGTCTTTTATTCAAATCCAGTTTAAATAAAAATATCCTAAAGGGGCTTTTTCCAAAAGGCAACTGGGGGTTTTGGTTAAAAAAAAAACATTTCTGCTTCTCATCCATCTTCAATTCTTCAAAAATGCATCTTCAATTCTTCAGGAAACTGAAGAAGCAAAACATTTTCAAAGAAAAATAACAAGAAAGTCCAGTTGCCTAGAAAAAGCACCTTAGGGACAACCATGATCTGGATGGGAGAATCTCCATAGACATGAAATAAAACATTAAATTAACATTTAATTCCTGTTTTTTTTTTACAAAATCCATTTTATCCACCTTATTTGGGCTTTGATTAAATAGGAGATTTGTTGATACTTAGAGTGAATAATCTGATATATTTTCCCCTATACTAAGTCTGCACTACTATTAATCTTCTCATCGTTCCCATCACCCATCTCCTCCCACTAATGACTGTATGACTGTAACTTTGTTGCTTGTATCCTTACGATTTATATTGACTGGTTCCTAAAGTGATCTGATTGCTTATTTGTACCCTATTACTATCATTAGGTGTTGTACCTTATGATTCTTGACGAACGTATATTTTCTTTTATGTACACTGAGAGCATATGCACCAAAGACAAATTCCTTGTGTGGCCAATCACACTTAGCCAATTTTTTAAAAAATCTATTCTATTCTATTTTCTATTATTTTCTATTATTTTCTATTTTTTCTATTTTTTCTATTTTCCATTTTCTATTCCATTCCATTCCATTCTATTCTATTCTGTTATCAAGACCACAAGACTACCTGAGAGGTAACTTGGTAGCGATATATTTTAAAAACTAGTTTTCTTTTGATAGCAATGTCCTGTCCTGTTTACAATCCATTTAATTCTGCCCAAGTAAGTCACAGATTTAGGAAGTATGGGTTCGTGGATCAGGTCTTACCTTTGGAGAAAGCTAACCTCTCTCAAAAGTGTTTCTCAACTGTGCCAACTTGAAGATACAGTATGTGGATAAAATCCCAAAATTCAGTCATTTAAAACTCAGCCCTCTTTCATTTTGTATGACAAGGAGGAAACAGGACAACTGTGATTTTAATTCAAAGGCCTGCCTGTAAACGCAGTTTTTACAAATATGAATCTGAGACTAAGTAGGGGAAGTTTACCTGCAAATTTAGTGGGAAATTAATTGCCTCCTTACAGGAACTGTGGAGGAGAAGAGCTGTGCTAGTGTGAGGTTGTCAAAAATCAGGAGGAATCTGGCAACACATTTTATTAAAAAGGTATCAGATTTTGTGAGCTACACCTACTGCATTTTCAAGGCAACAACTAAGGGGCTTGACAAAGAAAAACAAGTGTTATCTCGGGATTAAACTCCTTTCATGTGTGAGTTGATGCAGTCAGTTTAGTGCAATGGATCAGGCCCTAACTGTACAGACCTGCCCAGTTGACGGAAATACATCTTGTAGAGATCAGTAAGACTTGTTCTCAAGTAAGTGGCAACAGGATTACAGCCTAAAAGTGTATAATTTGGCGGCATCACACCCAGTTCAACTTCACTTGTTAATTTAGTTTAATGGCTAGATTAAGACCTTGCTTTGCTAAATTATTATTTTTGTTTATGCAACACCCTCAGAGGTTCCTACTCAGAAGAGGCTGAGAGCTCCCCGTCTGAAATGCTAATATTTTCTGGCAGTACTCTTGGGATTCGTACACACCAGCAAACCACACGGCAGCTTTGGGAGTTGGGTGACCCCAATCGGAGAGAGATTTAGATCCTAAGCCATGGTTTATGTGGGGTTTATTAATATAAGCCACAAATGCTGGTGTTCTGCAACACGCTCAGCCACACAATAGCAATTGGTTTCATGGCTTTGAGAGATTGGTGACCCCAATTGGAGAGAGATTTAGATCCTAAGCCATGGTTTATGTGGGGTTTATTAATTAAGCCACAAATGCTGGTGTTCTGCAACATGCTCAGCCGCACAATAGCAATTGGTTTCATGGCTTTTGAGAGATGGGTGACCAAACCCACAGAGAAAGAGAAGCTGTTCTTACTAAGCCATAATTGTTCACAATCCATATTCTAATTTTCCCCCAGAGAGGTTATTCTTAAAAAGTGGAAGGGTTCCGGAATTTCAGGTTTATTGGGGGGGGGGGGGGATTAGTTGAAATACTCCAAGCCAATAATAGACAATTGTCTTTCAATCGCCTCCTTCTCAGAGAAGCCTAGGTGTCGGGTACGAGCAACTAGACCCATAGATGCAGAGTGCAAGCTAACTACTTTATTATGTTCTGCCTTTATTACAGGAATCTCCCCACTACGGCAGCCTATGTCTGGGAACAAGTACCATATTTTTCAGAGTATAAGAGGCTGAAAATTTGGGTGCATCTTATACTCCAAATGTAGCTTTTTCGAAGCTTTTTTCCCCAGCCCTGACGAGGTGCTAACGATCTTCCAAGGCTTGCAGGCTTGTTTTCATTGCTACTCCCTCTGAAAAAGGTTTTTTCAGCCCTAACCAGGGGATAAAATAATGTGCTGAAGCTGACCAGACTAAGGACACTAGCCAGATGAATACCTGGTAGGTAGATTTTTTCCACTATTTTCCTCCCCAAAAACTAAGGTGCGTCTTATACTCCAAAAATATGGTAGATGTTCCAAGGACCTTAGTGGGGGTCAGCCCTAGCCCTTTTGCGGTTATGTAGTGACTCCAGGCTGGTTTTATGCTTGACCCTCCTCCCTGCGAGGCTGGGAGCTTCCCAACATCAGACAAAGACAGGGTAGGATGGGATTCATACGCATGCCAAGCTATACAGGCAGTCCTTGACTTATGACCATAATTCAGCCCCAAAATTCCATTGTTAAGCAGTTGTTAAGTGAGTTTTGCTCCAATTTACGATCTTTTTTGTCACAGCTGTTAAGTGAATCACCGTCACTGTTAAGCTAGCAACATGGCTGTTAAGTGAACCTGGCCTCCCCGTTGACTTTGCTCATCAAAGGGTCCCAAGAAGGGGATCCCATGACCCCAGGACACTGCAACCGTCATAAATACGTGCCAGTTGCCAAGCGTCTGAATTGTGCCCACATAACCCTGGGGACGCTGCAACAGCCACAAAGCGTCAAAAAAGGGTAAAAAGTCATTTTTGTTTTTCCAGCGCTATTGTAACTTTGAACAGTCACGAATGGTTGTAAGTTACAGTAAGAACTACCTGCCAGGAAAAGAAATTAGAAATTTAGGGCATTTAGAAATGACAGAATAAAAGAAATGATGAGTAAAGATATAAATTGAGGAGAGGGAGGAGTACGGCCTAAAATTAAGAGGTACAAGAGACAATGAATATGTCTGGAATATAAGCTATAGTGATTAATTTGGAAGAAAGTTGAAAATTAAAGGTGGTAGACCCAGGTGACAAAAATGGGAGGAAGGAGGCAGCATTAGAATAAGAGTAGATATACCTAGAAGAATATATTATATATATAAATATGGATAAAGGGAAATATGTAAGTTTAAGAATAGCTCCGATGTTGGAATGAAGTCAGGGTTTCTGAATTCTGCTAACCATAAAATGGATCATGATTAGAAGTACTCAGGGAAGGATAAGAGGGAGGAAGAGGAATTAGAAAGGAAGGAGAGAGAGAGAGGAGGGAAGTAGGAAAGAGGGAGAGAGGGAGAAAGAAGGTAGAGGGGAGATAGAGGGAGGGGAGTAGTATGAAATATAGAAGGAAAGCAGACGGGAGATAAAAGTATAAAATGGAGCAAATTAAGGATATATGTTTATGGGATTATGGCAAATGTATAACTATGAATGTTTTGATATTATGGTATATATATATATATGGATGTTTATGTAAGTTTGGTGGGGAAAAAAGAACTACCTGCCGTTTACACTGGTTTCATGGAATAAACCAGAATGGCGAGGTTCATCCAACCCACTAAGTGCAGGGCAAAGAGACCACAGCGTGGCTAATATGGGAGATCCAGCCCACACCTGAGGCAAGACTACAAAGCTGACTGGAACTAGGCGAGGAGGAGGAGGAGGACGGCTGGCTGGTTGACTGGCAGACGGTGGGGTCTGGCTGCTGCTTTGGAAATGAGAAAGAGCAGCTCAGCAAGAAATCTCCACGCAAAGGAAGGTGTCTTGCATTCTGTCAGGTAGTCTCAGCAGCTCCTTGGAACTTCCCCAGTGGAAGAGTTTTGCCAGATCCAGAAGCTGAGGCCCCTCTCTAAGCTGGGCACGTTGGGTGGGGCCACAGCCATTAATGGGGCATTATGGGAAAGAGAGTCCTTCGGCTTATTAAGAGAAAAGAAGAACCTGCTCCAAAATTAAGTTCTCCATCTTTTGGACTGGGCAATATTTCCTTCCCTTTTTTGGTGGTGGTGGGGAAACCCCTACAGAAATTTAAGGACCATTTTTTTTATTTTTCCAATTGCTTTTCATTTACTGCCACCATTTCCTCAAAGGATGCACTCAGTTCAGATGGACTTCATGCAGGCGTAAGATCAGAATAGGGATAAATATGGATCCAGAGGAAGATCCAATTGGAGGGTTGCAATTGATCAACAGGGACTGGGCAGACAGACAGACAGACAGACAGACAGACAGACAGACAGACAGACACACACACACACACACACACACACACACACACACACGATGATCACTATCCAGCTATTTTTTAAAAAATACATACATTTGGATCCAGGATTTTGTCATGTTGTGGAGATATTTTTCTGAATAATTTTCAAGAAATTGAAACCGTGGGGGCCCGATTGGAGGGTTCCTTGGGGAAATATTCTGCAGCTTTCAGTATGGTGCTTAGCACCACAGCCCCCCCCCCCCAGGACTATCCTTGGCAGGTTGGTTTACAGAAGAGTAAGCATCAGTAAAGAGATAAATGGTTGGTTAAAGTCAGGTTCAGTCTCTTGCCTCTTTTGCTCCTGGGCAAATGGATGGCACCCTTGTCCTAGCAATAATAATAATAATAATAATAATAATAATAATAATAATAATAATAATAATAATAATAATAATAATAATAATAATAATAATAATAATAATAATAATAATAATAAATACATTACGACGTCCTAGGCCCCTGGGTGGGGCTCGACTAGTAATCAATGCCAAATCCGGCGAAACAACTGGCCGCTGTGATACAATTGTATAATAATAATAATAATAATAATAATAATAATAATAATAGCAGCAGCAGCAGCAGCAGCAGGAGCTTCTGCCACAAGAGCCATCACTACTGCAGTCCTGTCTAAAAGAACAGGTTCCCTCCTTTTAAACCATTCTTAAAAGAAATTCAAAAGTTTATTCCTGAAGGAATTTTCTTTCCCTGCATCCTGAAATCCGCCCTGAGTCCCCAGGGAGTAGGGCTGCATATAAGAACTCTAAAATAAATAAATAAAATAAATAAAATAAATCTGTTTCTCAATAAAGCCAGATTTATTTCTTCTTTAAGAGGAGGGTTGTTAAAGACAAACAGTATTTTTTTTAAAAGGTCCTGAAATACGGTGGTGGTGGTGGTAGTGGTGACAAGGAACAGGATGTGTAATGGTTAAGGCTTAAGAGGTAAGAGTATTCTGAAAAGAAAAGGAAAAAGGAAAAGAAAAGAAAAGAAAAGACAGGATAAATATTTAGCTATCCTTTGTTTACACTTTATAGGCCATCTCTTGCAGAGATCTGTGCCACTACCCTTTTTAAAAAAATAAAATTAGAAATTTAATAAACGTATTTAACATACAGGTCCCTATTATGTATATTTATGAAGTATAAAGGATGCTAGTGAAATATCCTTCCTTCCTTCCTTCCTTCCTTCCCTTCCTTCCTTCCTTCCTTCCTCAGGTGCCATGGACATGAATGGGGATTTCCGAAACATGGATCGCGCCTACCAACATATTTGCTGGGCAATGAATCGTTTGCAATAGAAACGCCATTGCACTGAATGGGCGCCCTGCTAGCCCCACAAATTGAACTGGTCCTATTAAATCCCACCCGGGGTCAGTCTTAAGCGGCTCCCCGAGGCCGAAATCTAATCCCCCCGCTTCCCAATTCTAGGCCCGGCTCGTTTCTTCAGTGCTGTCTGCAGAACTGCATTTGCCCAGCAGCTGCTCCAGCTCAGTGAAGGACTGGGTGAGAACTCCGACGACGAGTTCATTCAGTAATCGGGTTACGCGTGTTGTGTGAACGCAGCCAACCTCTAGAGAGACGCGATTCTGTTGCGGCTTGTGCCCTTCCCGGAGCTTAGAGCGCTTCTCAAAGCGCCCGAGGCTCCTTCTTCCCGCCCGGTGTTCTGCTCCGTCGCCCTTGTTGCCGCACTCGAACTCAGGTCCGGAAGAGCGCGGCGACGGGGCTGCGGGATCCGGTGGGAGCTGGGTTCTTCCCAGGCGCTTCCTCGGGTTGCCGTCCAGCGTTTCTCAGCTGATGGCGAAGCGCTTGCGAGGGTCTGCAAAGGAGCGCGGCCGGGACGGTTGCGCCGCTTGCCCGGGGCGCGCTTTTGGAGAGCCCTTCGGCGACCGAAGCGGAGTGCCCGCAGCTGCGGAAGCCTCCTCCTCGCACGAACTGGCTCGGTCCACTGAGGACTAGCCTGCTGCCAAGTGTCTACGGGGATCGTTTGCGCACCTGGGGCGCTGGGCTCGCTGAGGTTGGAGGCTTCCCAGCTCGGGCGGCCAACAGGCAGGCGCGCTGCTTCGGGGCTTTAGGAAAAACGTCTGTCTACTCGGAGAAAAGCAAGTCCCACGGCGGGTGTGTCTGCATCAAAGACTTTAAGCCCGGAGGTCGAACAGGCTTAAATCCCCGGAGTGGAATGTGGGGAGGATTGTTCCGAACCCTCCCCCCCGTCTCTTTGGGGTAAAGAATTGAGAAGGGCAGAACTCCCAAAGTGCTTTTTCAAGAGGCAACTGGGCTTTCTTTGATTTTCCTTGAAGGCGTTTCGCTTCTCATCCAAGAAGCTTCTTCAGAAGAGCAAAGAAAGTCCAGCTGCCTTTTGAAAAAAAAAACACCTTTGGGACAACCGTGACCTGGACGATTGAGAATCTCCATAGACGCAGTGTTTCTCAACCTTGGCAGTTTGAAGATGTGTGGACTTCAACTCCCAGAATTCCCCAGCCAGCGTTGCTGGCTGGGGAATTCTGGGAGTTGAAGTCCACACATCTTCAAATTGCCAAGGTTGAGAAACACTGCCATAGAGAAAGGCAGAACTTCATAACCAGGTTCACACAACACACTTCCTTACCCTGAATGTGGTTTGTTCATTTCCTGGCTTGGCTTAATCTGCAAAACCCGGCCATTCTTGGCTTACCCAGAAAGTCGCGACGCGCATTCTCGTGGTCGGGTTCGCCCCAAGGCATTGGGTTGAGCAAAAAAGGTGATTTCTCTTAGCATAGTGGGGAAACCAGGCCGCCATCTTAAGCCCAATTAGGGTTTATTTGTTTGACCATGGCGTGTTGGGTTAAAAAAACCATCAAGGGTTTTTAAAACGGGGCTTTAAATACAAAGAGCTGTATGAACCCCAGATAGCAATAACAATAGCACTTAGACTTATATACCGCTTCATAGTGCTTTACAGCCCTCTCTAAGCGGTTTACAGAGTTCAGCATATTGCCCCCAACAATCTGGGTCCTCATTTTACCGACCTCAGAAGGATGGAAGGCTGAGTCAACCTTGAGCCTGGTGAGATTTCAACAGCTGAACTGCTGAACTAGCAGTAGCCTGCAGTGCTGCATTTAACCACTGCACCATCTCGGATTCTAGATCTTTTGTGTATCGACTAATTCTAGATCCGCAAATAAAATCCAATCTAACCGAAAAGTTTGCAAACAGTTTTGCAAAAGTGGACTTAGTCTGACTCTTCGGAAGTTGCTGCTGTTTTTCTCTTGGAGTCCTCCGGGCGAAGCGGCTGGGTTTGCCTCCTTGCCAGTAAACTAACTCCGCCTTCGCTCTCTCTGCACTGCCTGCAAATTAGTTTTTAATTAATTTATTTCGATTTCTGCATCTTTCCGATCGGAAGCCTAACTTCGTGCTACCATGGCTGTTACCGGTAGCAAGCAATATTCTTCAGCTGGCAGCCCGTCAAGAAACAGTTACGGTAGTTCGAAATGCTGCGGTTGCTTTCGTTACACCTGTCTATACTGATGTCGTAAAATATTAGAAAACGATATGGC